>CM053027.1:160524685-160584504 GCA_028564925.1 Lithobates sylvaticus | reverse complement strand
ATTTGGTCATTAGATCAACTTTTATATAAAACCATTCACTGCTCACAAACTGGTTGTTGTGGCATATTGCTTTTAAATTTATTGAATTTTATATTATTCTCTATGGGATATGGCGTCTGTATTACTCATACGGTCCTCAAGATGTCACTACATATGGTATGTTCACTCCAGACAGTTTATATATATCTCCTGCCTCCATTCTATGCATGAGTGTATTTTCTATTAATTAACTCTTTACCAAATGTTAATACATGGGATATAATCCATATGGGGCAATCTGAACAGATCTTTTGATCACCCACTCCACAGACGGGCGATAGCAATCCCTCCATCTCACAGCACAAAATCTGTCACAATTATCCTGCCAGTTCCCCCAACACCGTTGACAGTAGATAAAACCGACTTAATTTTTCATCTAGTTATAATTATCCTTCCCTCAGTTAACTATTCATTGGACAAGAAGCAATTCAGGTCTAAATCTATATTCATCCCTAAAGGTTGCATCGTGTCCAATGTATATAACCACTTAGTCTCATTTTGAGATATTGCTTTTTTCATATCCGTCCCTCTCCAATGTCTTGATACTCTATCTATTCCATAGAACTTGCACAGTGAAGGATCACTATTGTGATATCTCTCAAAGTGTCTGGGCACACTATGGTTGGGAAATTTTTTCTTAATATTGGTCAAATGTTCATTTATGCGTACTTTGAGCTTTCTCGTGGTACGCCCTACATATTGCATAGGACATGGGCATTGTAGTACGTAAGTGACATATTCAGAGTCACACGTTATAAGGGGTTTAATCTTATGAGTTCTTTTATTTGCACATGATTGGAAATGGGTTAGTTTTTTGCTAGTGCCTGGTTGTCTCGTTATTTTACATGCTTTGCATCTGTTACAGTAATGAAACCCTGATCCATCCAAAAAAGTGGGCGGTTTCTTGGGGGGGTCTGGCACATTGGGGGCTATCTTGTTCCGGAGTCCAGGAGCTCTGGTGTAAATAAAATTTGGTACCTTTGGGATATTTAGCTTTAGATCTTGATCTTGTCTGAGTATGGGCCAATGTTTTTTGATAATGGCTTCTACCTCTCTATATTGTCTATTGTAGCCTGTTATAAAGGCTAGACCACCCACGTATTCTGGTTTAGCTTTAGTAGTGAGTAGGGAGCTCCTATCTAGATTGGATACTTGTGATAATGCTTTCTTGAGGGTGTCCTCTTTGTATCCCTTCTCAATAAATCTTTCAGTTAGCACCTGTGCTTGTTCCTGAAAGTCAATTTGTGTTGCACAGTTGCGTTTTATACGCATGTACTGGCCTTTTGGGACCGCACCTATCCACCTTGGGTGGTGGCAACTGCTTGTAGGTACATACCCATTCCTGTCTGTTGCTTTAAAGTAGGTTTTTGTAATGAATTGCTCCTGCTTAATGGTGATAGTAAGGTCCAAAAAATTTACCTCCTGTCCCATGTGTTCGCTGGTGAACTTTAGACCATATAGATTATTATTCATACTGGTTAGGTACTCATTAAATTCCTCCACGGGCCCTCTCCAGAAAACAATAATATCATCTATATATCTTTTATAGAACACCAGCGACTCATTCCGTTCGAAAAAAATTGTTTCAGCTTCCCACTTGTTTAAAACTATGTTGGCCACGCTTGGGGCATAGCGAGCCCCCATAGCTACACCCCCAACTTGGTTATAGTACTCACTGTTAGCCCAAAAGAAATTATTTTTCATTGTCATACTTAACCCTTTAACTAAATGGTTGATCTGTGCTTGTTTTAATTGAGAATCTTTAGTTAATGCCCATTTTATTGCCACTTCAGCATCCATATGTCTAATATTTGTATATAGTGATTCAATATCTACAGTAATCATAATGGTATTAGGTGTTGCTCTTAATTCTTGAAGAAGGACTATCAATTCACGGCTGTCCTTCAAATAGGAGGGACTACATGGGACTAGTGGTTTGAAAAAACAATCTAGGTATTCACCCATACGAGAAAACAGAGAATTTATACCACTTATGATTGGACGTCCTGGGGTTGTTCTTTATTTTTATGTATTTTGGGTGTCAGATATAGAACGGGAATTTTGGGGGCTAGAGGGATCAGATAATCAGCCTCTTTTTTATTTAGAAAGTTTTTACGTAATCCCTCTGTCACCCAACTATTTAAAACCATTTTTAATTTGGAAGTAGGGTCACCTCTCAGTTTCAAATATGTATTTGGATCCCTCAGCTGTCTACTCATTTCATTGTAATAGTACTCACGTGTCATTACAACTAACCCCCCGCCTTTGTCTGCACCTCGTATTACTATTTGTTTGTTCTCCTCTATTTGTTTGATTCCTTCCATATTTTGACTGTATCTCCATATTTTTTAATTTCCATCTTTTTTATGTCATTCTGTACCATATTTTTGAATACTTCTATATGGTGGTGTTTTCCTTTTTGTGGATTAAACGTTGAATTATTTTTTAAATTAGTATGTTTATATGGGTGTATAGCCTGGGGGTCCCCTTCCCTTTCAGTTCTATTAGCGAAATGTTTTTTGATATTTAATTTTCTCACATATTTTTCTACATCAACAAACAGTTCGAATTTGTCAGCACTTTTACTTGGTGCATATTTGAGTCCTTGATTAAGTACCTCTAACTCATTATCCGTAAATTTTACATCTGTTAAATTGAATAGTCCCTTATTTAGTTGTCCCTTTTCCTTTTTCTTTCGCCCTCGTCCTCTTTTACCTCTTTTTCTCTTGGGTCTTGTAACCCCCGAGGTGAATTGGGTGGGATACGGTAATGTTCCTTCCATCCCCTCCATTCCCCCCCCTGGTATTGGTTGGGGTATTGATTTTGATAGGGGCCCGGTCTCCCTCTAAAATTCCCTCTGAATGCTCCCCTGGGAGGTCTCTGTGGATATTGATTGCGATCATATCCATAATAATTATATTCTGGAGGTCTATTATCTAACGGGCCATATCTGTTATATGTCGACACTGGATATGGGGGTGGTTGGGGATACCCATTTTGTGGGGCTTGGTTAGGGCCTTTCAAATTCCCAGATGATTTTGTAATATTTTGGCCTTTTCTGTGTAGTCATTAGAAGTGCTAAAAGGCCCCATTTTTTCTTTAAGTTCTGCGATTTTGGATTGCAGAATCCCTGCCTTAGCCTTACGTTTCCTTACCATAAGCTGCATAAGCTTTTGTTCACAGCCGTTAAAAAACTGATACCATTCATCCAAAGACTGGAGGTCTTCGGGCCCTTCATTGGGGTTAATATCCCACCTCAGTCTTCGAGGGGTTAAATTGTGACCTATGTACATTTCCAATGAGGCCACATCCCACCATAACCTGATTTGTTTCTCCATGTCTATTTGGAGTTGTTTAAAACCTCTCTCAAGGTCAAGGTTAGGGGCGGGTGCCTGTTGGAACACTTCCTCTAGGTTGATGTTCCTTTCTTGCATAAAGTTAAATATATCCATGCTTGCTTGAGCTATTAGTGTTGTAGCAAACAAATAATGTAGTACAATACCAAAAGAATGAAATCTAGATGATTTAATTGGTAGTTTAATTAAATGAGGGGCGCTAGTACCAACAAGAGATACTAAATTAATTAATAGGTTAATTAATTGTATATTCTGAACTGTATAGTAGAGACTAAGAGCTTATTGAAAAAAGGTGTGCAGACACAATATAGATCTACCATGAACTAAGCTAATTAATAACTATTTAAAGTGATAATAGTGAACCACATTTGGTTACTCATACATTACAACCATTATAATGTGAATAATAAAAATTGGTTAGAGTGTGTTTATACAAACAATAATAACACCAGACACCTAGCGTGACCCAGTGAGGTATAAATTAATTATTACCCCAAAGATAATTAACACACAAAATAGAGCTGACCGAGCTCTATTTAAATTAAATAATATAAATATAACAGACCCTGTACCTTGTATCACAATGTGTACAACGAAAGTTAATGATCAAGCACTTATGCCCAATCTAATACATAAAAAGTGCAAACCAACAAATTTGGCAAATATCCCAATGTCTTGGGTACATCCAAAAAACGTGAAAAATATTAATATAAATTAGACAGTGTTAATTGATATAACGCAAAGTTCATGTAGTATATAAAAAGTGCAAGCCAACAAAATTGGCAAATAATCCCAATATCTTGGGTGCATCCAAAAAACGTGAAAAATATTAATATAAATTAGACAGTGTTAATTGATATAACGCAAAGTTCATATAGTAGTCCTTGCTGCAAAACGCCACAATCACTCCTGTAGATATAGCTTGTGCACCATCACCAGACAAATTCTCGATCCACCCAATGTGAGAACCAGCAGTATTAAATGGCCTCTTACCAAATGGAGTTGATTACTTTGTTTAGAAGCAATCAAATGCGCTTTCACAGGATTGTGCCTGTACACTGAGTGACACACCCTCACTCAAGGGCTCTCTTCCCTCTATCAGACCAGCTCAGATGGAATGGATTGGAAACATATGTGGGAATATAAAGAGAGGCGCACCTCATAGCGTAATAACGTTTTATTTAAAAAATAGCATAAAAAAACACAGCAGCCAATTGCTCACTTACATTTTCCAGTGCCTACCCGGCACTGAGGCTACTTGCGATATGTTAAAAGATTCGATGGAGCAGCGGATCCTTCCCTCCTGGCGTGCGTCTCTAGCGTGCGTTCCACTCACCAGACAGCCGGAGCCAATATCACAGGAAGTCCAGCAATAGTGCATCCAAAGATACAAAGTGATCAGGTACCGCCTACCGACGTACGTTTCGTGTTTGTCACGTCTTCAGGGTGGCGTACCTGATCACTGAATAACCTGATTAATATACTGATCCTCATTAGTGGCCAACCAATGACGACTTAGTGTGTGCACAGCCTCAGTCCCAGTTAAGCTCACAACACAGCTGAAAAAAATCTATACATAATGGATAAGTATTAACCCCCACATTAGGAATATAAATTATCTATGTTTTAGATCTTACTTTGCCTCATTAATCCCTGACTCCAGACGGGGCTTTATTTTATATTTCTGGGTATTAATTAAATATGGGACTTCATTTGCATAACTTTTTAAATAAATAACTTTTCAACGTCTAATCCTGGGACTAATATAAATCTTTGTAATAGGCACAGATTTTTTCTGTCTTATTTGATTAGTAAAGGGCGGAGGTAAACCTGCCCATGTCTAACCACCAACTATAATTAAAAAACTATATGTTGGCTTATTTTATTTTTCTATGGCGTATAGAATCTGCAGTACTCATTAAATCCACAAGATGTCACTATTGTGTCTTACTATCTATGGAACCACATCTTTCATATAGTAAGATGGGATAGCTTATAAATCACCCTCTCAATCAACATTTGACTATTTTAATTACCTAGATGCAGATGTATATATCTATTTGGTCATTAGATCAACTTTTATATAAAACCATTCACTGCTCACAAACTGGTTGTTGTGGCGTATTGCTTTTAAATTTATTGAATTTTATATTATTCTCTATGGGATATGGCGTCTGTATTACTCATACGGTCCACAAGATGTCACTACATATGGTATGTTCACTCCAGACAGTTTATATATATCTCCTGCCTCCATTCTATGCATGAGTGTATTTTCTATTAATTAACTCTTTACCAAATGTTAATACATGGGATATAATCCATATGGGGCAATCTGAACAGATCTTTTGATCACCCACTCCACAGACGGGCGATAACAATCCCTCCATCTCACAGCACAAAATCTGTCACAATTATCCTGCCAGTTCCCCCCAACACCGTTGACAGTAGATAAAACCGACTTAATTTTTCATCTAGTTATAATTATCCTTCCCTCAGTTAACTATTCATTGGACAAGAAGCAATTCAGGTCTAAATCTATATTCATCCCTAAAGGTTGCATCGTGTCCAATGTATATAACCACTTAGTCTCATTTTGAGATATTGCTTTTTTCATATCCGTCCCGGGGAACTGGCAGGATAATTGTGACAGATTTTGTGCTGTGAGATGGAGGGATTGTTATCGCCCGTCTGTGGAGTGGGTGATCAAAAGATCTGTTCAGATTGCCCCATATGGATTATATCCCATGTATTAACATTTGGTAAAGAGTTAATTAATAGAAAATACACTCATGCATAGAATGGAGGCAGGAGATATATATAAACTGTCTGGAGTGAACATACCATATGTAGTGACATCTTGTGGACCGTATGAGTAATACAGACGCCATATCCCATAGAGAATAATATAAAATTCAATAAATTTAAAAGCAATATGCCACAACAACCAGTTTGTGAGCAGTGAATGGTTTTATATAAAAGTTGATCTAATGACCAAATAGATATATACATCTGCATCTAGGTAATTAAAATAGTCAAATGTTGATTGAGAGGGTGATTTATAAGCTATCCCATCTTACTATATGAAAGATGTGGTTCCATAGATAGTAAGACACAATAGTGACATCTTGTGGATTTAATGAGTACTGCAGATTCTATACGCCATAGAAAAATAAAATAAGCCAACATATAGTTTTTTAATTATAGTTGGTGGTTAGACATGGGCAGGTTTACCTCCGCCCTTTACTAATCAAATAAGACAGAAAAAATCTGTGCCTATTACAAAGATTTATATTAGTCCCAGGATTAGACGTTGAAAAGTTATTTATTTAAAAAGTTATGCAAATGAAGTCCCATATTTAATTAATACCCAGAAATATAAAATAAAGCCCCGTCTGGAGTCAGGGATTAATGAGGCAAAGTAAGATCTAAAACATAGATAATTTATATTCCTAATGTGGGGGTTAATACTTATCCATTATGTATAGATTTTTTTCAGCTGTGTTGTGAGCTTAACTGGGACTGAGGCTGTGCACACACTAAGTCGTCATTGGTTGGCCACTAATGAGGATCAGTATATTAATCAGGTTATTCAGTGATCAGGTACGCCACCCTGAAGACGTGACAAACACGAAACGTACGTCGGTAGGCGGTACCTGATCACTTTGTATCTTTGGATGCACTATTGCTGGACTTCCTGTGATATTGGCTCCGGCTGTCTGGTGAGTGGAACGCACGCTAGAGACGCACGCCAGGAGGGAAGGATCCGCTGCTCCATCGAATCTTTTAACATATCGCAAGTAGCCTCAGTGCCGGGTAGGCACTGGAAAATGTAAGTGAGCAATTGGCTGCTGTGTTTTTTTATGCTATTTTTTAAATAAAACGTTATTACGCTATGAGGTGCGCCTCTCTTTATATTCCCACATATGTTTCCAATCCATTCCATCTGAGCTGGTCTGATAGAGGGAAGAGAGCCCTTGAGTGAGGGTGTGTCACTCAGTGTACAGGCACAATCCTGTGAAAGCGCATTTGATTGCTTCTAAACAAAGTAATCAACTCCATTTGGTAAGAGGCCATTTAATACTGCTGGTTCTCACATTGGGTGGATCGAGAATTTGTCTGGTGATGGTGCACAAGCTATATCTACAGGAGTGATTGTGGCGTTTTGCAGCAAGGACTACTATATGAACTTTGCGTTATATCAATTAACACTGTCTAATTTATATTAATATTTTTCACGTTTTTTGGATGCACCCAAGATATTGGGATTATTTGCCAATTTTGTTGGCTTGCACTTTTTATATACTACATGAACTTTGCGTTATATCAATTAACACTGTCTAATTTATATTAATATTTTTCACGTTTTTTGGATGTACCCAAGACATTGGGATATTTGCCAAATTTGTTGGTTTGCACTTTTTATGTATTAGATTGGGCATAAGTGCTTGATCATTAACTTTCGTTGTACACATTGTGATACAAGGTACAGGGTCTGTTATATTTATATTATTTAATTTAAATAGAGCTCGGTCAGCTCTATTTTGTGTGTTAATTATCTTTGGGGTAATAATTAATTTATACCTCACTGGGTCACGCTAGGTGTCTGGTGTTATTATTGTTTGTATAAACACACTCTAACCAATTTTTATTATTCACATTATAATGGTTGTAATGTATGAGTAACCAAATGTGGTTCACTATTATCACTTTAAATAGTTATTAATTAGCTTAGTTCATGGTAGATCTATATTGTGTCTGCACACCTTTTTTCAATAAGCTCTTAGTCTCTACTATACAGTTCAGAATATACAATTAATTAACCTATTAATTAATTTAGTATCTCTTGTTGGTACTAGCGCCCCTCATTTAATTAAACTACCAATTAAATCATCTAGATTTCATAGGGAGCAGCTGTACTGGGTTTACATTATTAATATTAGTATAGACCTTTTTGAATTATCCTAAGCGCGGAGCTAGACAAGCCAATGTGAGTGGCTGTCTACAATTCTTCATTCTTTTGGTATTGTACTACATTATTTGTTTGCTACAACACTAATAGCTCAAGCAAGCATGGATATATTTAACTTTATGCAAGAAAGGAACATCAACCTAGAGGAAGTGTTCCAACAGGCACCCGCCCCTAACCTTGACCTTGAGAGAGGTTTTAAACAACTCCAAATAGACATGGAGAAACAAATCAGGTTATGGTGGGATGTGGCCTCATTGGAAATGTACATAGGTCACAATTTAACCCCTCGAAGACTGAGGTGGGATATTAACCCCAATGAAGGGCCCGAAGACCTCCAGTCTTTGGATGAATGGTATCAGTTTTTTAACGGCTGTGAACAAAAGCTTATGCAGCTTATGGTAAGGAAACGTAAGGCTAAGGCAGGGATTCTGCAATCCAAAATCGCAGAACTTAAAGAAAAAATGGGGCCTTTTAGCACTTCTAATGACTACACAGAAAAGGCCAAAATATTACAAAATCATCTGGCCAAATATGATGGAGAAATAAAAAATAAAAAAATTAAAAAATACCAAAGAGACATCAAAGATTTTGAAGAAAATAAGGTTTATAAATGGCAAGAAAATATGCTGGTAGGGTCTGAACCCAATACTCCAGAATCCAAGGGACCAGCCTCAGTTCCCATAGCCACTAAAATGAAAGTGGCCAATATAAACAAATCGGGGACCAAACCGGGGGGAGGAAAATTATCTGGGAATTTGAAAGGCCCTAACCAAGCCCCACAAAATGGGTATCCCCAACCACCCCCATATCCAGTGTCGACATATAACAGATATGGCCCGTTAGATAATAGACCTCCAGAATATAATTATTATGGATATGATCGCAATCAATATCCACAGAGACCTCCCAGGGGAGCATTCAGAGGGAATTTTAGAGGGAGACCGGGCCCCTATCAAAATCAATACCCCAACCAATACCAGGGGGGGGAATGGAGGGGATGGAAGGAACATTACCGTATCCCACCCAATTCACCTCGGGGGTTACAAGACCCAAGAGAAAAAGAGGTAAAAGAGGACGAGGGCGAAAGAAAAAGGAAAAGGGACAACTAAATAAGGGACTATTCAATTTAACAGATGTAAAATTTACGGATAATGAGTTAGAGGTACTTAATCAAGGACTCAAATATGCACCAAGTAAAAGTGCTGACAAATTCGAACTGTTTGTTGATGTAGAAAAATATGTGAGAAAATTAAATATCAAAAAACATTTCGCTAATAGAACTGAAAGGGAAGGGGACCCCCAGGCTATACACCCATATAAACATACCAATTTAAAAAATAATTCAACGTTTAATCCACAAAAAGGAAAACACCACCATATAGAAGTATTCAAAAATATGGTACAGAATGACATAAAAAAGATGGAAATTAAAAAATATGGAGATACAGTCAAAATATGGGAAGGAATCAAACAAATAGAGGAGAACAAACAAATAGTAATACGAGGTGCAGACAAAGGCGGGGGGTTAGTTGTAATGACACGTGAGTACTATTACAATGAAATGAGTAGACAGCTGAGGGATCCAAATACATATTTGAAACTGAGAGGTGACCCTACTTCCAAATTAAAAATGGTTTTAAATAGTTGGGTGACAGAGGAATTACGTAAAAACTTTCTAAATAAAAAAGAGGCTGATTATCTGATCCCTCTAGCCCCCAAAATTCCCGTTCTATATCTGACACCCAAAATACATAAAAATAAAGAACAACCCCCAGGACGTCCAATCATAAGTGGTATAAATTCTCTGTTTTCTCGTATGGGTGAATACCTAGATTGTTTTTTCAAACCACTAGTCCCATGTAGTCCCTCCTATTTGAAGGACAGCCGTGAATTGATAGTCCTTCTTCAAGAATTAAGAGCAACACCTAATACCATTATGATTACTGTAGATATTGAATCACTATATACAAATATTAGACATATGGATGCTGAAGTGGCAATAAAATGGGCATTAACTAAAGATTCTCAATTAAAACAAGCACAGATCAACCATTTAGTTAAAGGGTTAAGTATGACAATGAAAAATAATTTCTTTTGGGCTAACAGTGAGTACTATAACCAAGTTGGGGGTGTAGCTATGGGGGCTCGCTATGCCCCAAGCGTGGCCAACATAGTTTAAACAAGTGGGAAGCTGAAACAATTTTTTTCGAACGGAATGAGTCGCTGGTGTTCTATAAAAGATATATAGATGATATTATTGTTTTCTGGAGAGGGCCCGTGGAGGAATTTAATGAGTACCTAACCAGTATGAATAATAATCTATATGGTCTAAAGTTCACCAGCGAACACATGGGACAGGAGGTAAATTTTTTGGACCTTACTATCACCATTAAGCAGGAGCAATTCATTACAAAAACCTACTTTAAAGCAACAGACAGGAATGGGTATGTACCTACAAGCAGTTGCCACCACCCAAGGTGGATAGGTGCGGTCCCAAAAGGCCAGTACATGCGTATAAAACGCAACTGTGCAACACAAATTGACTTTCAGGAACAAGCACAGGTGCTAACTGAAAGATTTATTGAGAAGGGATACAAAGAGGACACCCTCAAGAAAGCATTATCACAAGTATCCAATCTAGATAGGAGCTCCCTACTCACTACTAAAGCTAAACCAGAATACGTGGGTGGTCTAGCCTTTATAACAGGCTACAATAGACAATATAGAGAGGTAGAAGCCATTATCAAAAAACATTGGCCCATACTCAGACAAGATCAAGATCTAAAGCTAAATATCCCAAAGGTACCAAAATTTATTTACACCAGAGCTCCTGGACTCCGGAACAAGATAGCCCCCAATGTGCCAGACCCCCCCAAGAAACCGCCCACTTTTTTGGATGGATCAGGGTTTCATTACTGTAACAGATGCAAAGCATGTAAAATAACGAGACAACCAGGCACTAGCAAAAAACTAACCCATTTCCAATCATGTGCAAATAAAAGAACTCATAAGATTAAACCCCTTATAACGTGTGACTCTGAATATGTCACTTACGTACTACAATGCCCATGTCCTATGCAATATGTAGGGCGTACCACGAGAAAGCTCAAAGTACGCATAAATGAACATTTGACCAATATTAAGAAAAAATTTCCCAACCATAGTGTGCCCAGACACTTTGAGAGATATCACAATAGTGATCCTTCACTGTGCAAGTTCTATGGAATAGATAGAGTATCAAGACATTGGAGAGGGACGGATATGAAAAAAGCAATATCTCAAAATGAGACTAAGTGGTTATATACATTGGACACGATGCAACCTTTAGGGATGAATATAGATTTAGACCTGAATTGCTTCTTGTCCAATGAATAGTTAACTGAGGGAAGGATAATTATAACTAGATGAAAAATTAAGTCGTTTTTATCTACTGTCAACGGTGTTGGGGGGAACTGGCAGGATAATTGTGACAGATTTTGTGCTGTGAGATGGAGGGATTGCTATCGCCCGTCTGTGGAGTGGGTGATCAAAAGATCTGTTCAGATTGCCCCATATGGATTATATCCCATGTATTAACATTTGGTAAAGAGTTAATTAATAGAAAATACACTCATGCATAGAATGGAGGCAGGAGATATATATAAACTGTCTGGAGTGAACATACCATATGTAGTGACATCTTGTGGACCGTATGAGTAATACAGACGCCATATCCCATAGAGAATAATATAAAATTCAATAAATTTAAAAGCAATATGCCACAACAACCAGTTTGTGAGCAGTGAATGGTTTTATATAAAAGTTGATCTAATGACCAAATAGATATATACATCTGCATCTAGGTAATTAAAATAGTCAAATGTTGATTGAGAGGGTGATTTATAAGCTATCCCATCTTACTATATGAAAGATGTGGTTCCATAGATAGTAAGACACAATAGTGACATCTTGTGGATTTAATGAGTACTGCAGATTCTATACGCCATAGAAAAATAAAATAAGCCAACATATAGTTTTTTAATTATAGTTGGTGGTTAGACATGGGCAGGTTTACCTCCGCCCTTTACTAATCAAATAAGACAGAAAAAATCTGTGCCTATTACAAAGATTTATATTAGTCCCAGGATTAGACGTTGAAAAGTTATTTATTTAAAAAGTTATGCAAATGAAGTCCCATATTTAATTAATACCCAGAAATATAAAATAAAGCCCCGTCTGGAGTCAGGGATTAATGAGGCAAAGTAAGATCTAAAACATAGATAATTTATATTCCTAATGTGGGGGTTAATACTTATCCATTATGTATAGATTTTTTTCAGCTGTGTTGTGAGCTTAACTGGGACTGAGGCTGTGCACACACTAAGTCGTCATTGGTTGGCCACTAATGAGGATCAGTATATTAATCAGGTTATTCAGTGATCAGGTACGCCACCCTGAAGACGTGACAAACACGAAACGTACGTCGGTAGGCGGTACCTGATCACTTTGTATCTTTGGATGCACTATTGCTGGACTTCCTGTGATATTGGCTCCGGCTGTCTGGTGAGTGGAACGCACGCTAGAGACGCACGCCAGGAGGGAAGGATCCGCTGCTCCATCGAATCTTTTAACATATCGCAAGTAGCCTCAGTGCCGGGTAGGCACTGGAAAATGTAAGTGAGCAATTGGCTGCTGTGTTTTTTTTATGCTATTTTTTAAATAAAACGTTATTACGCTATGAGGTGCGCCTCTCTTTATATTCCCACATATGTTTCCAATCCATTCCATCTGAGCTGGTCTGATAGAGGGAAGAGAGCCCTTGAGTGAGGGTGTGTCACTCAGTGTACAGGCACAATCCTGTGAAAGCGCATTTGATTGCTTCTAAACAAAGTAATCAACTCCATTTGGTAAGAGGCCATTTAATACTGCTGGTTCTCACATTGGGTGGATCGAGAATTTGTCTGGTGATGGTGCACAAGCTATATCTACAGGAGTGATTGTGGCGTTTTGCAGCAAGGACTACTATATGAACTTTGCGTTATATCAATTAACACTGTCTAATTTATATTAATATTTTTCACGTTTTTTGGATGCACCCAAGATATTGGGATTATTTGCCAATTTTGTTGGCTTGCACTTTTTATATACTACATGAACTTTGCGTTATATCAATTAACACTGTCTAATTTATATTAATATTTTTCACGTTTTTTTGGATGTACCCAAGACATTGGGATATTTGCCAAATTTGTTGGTTTGCACTTTTTATGTATTAGATTGGGCATAAGTGCTTGATCATTAATTTTCGTTGTACACATTGTGATACAAGGTACAGGGTCTGTTATATTTATATTATTTAATTTAAATAGAGCTCGGTCAGCTCTATTTTGTGTGTTAATTATCTTTGGGGTAATAATTAATTTATACCTCACTGGGTCACGCTAGGTGTCTGGTGTTATTATTGTTTGTATAAACACACTCTAACCAATTTTTATTATTCACATTATAATGGTTGTAATGTATGAGTAACCAAATGTGGTTCACTATTATCACGTTAAATAGTTATTAATTAGCTTAGTTCATGGTAGATCTATATTGTGTCTGCACACCTTTTTTCAATAAGCTCTTAGTCTCTACTATACAGTTCAGAATATACAATTAATTAACCTATTAATTAATTTAGTATCTCTTGTTGGTACTAGCGCCCCTCATTTAATTAAACTACCAATTAAATCATCTAGATTTCATAGGGAGCAGCTGTACTGGGTTTACATTATTAATATTAGTATAGACCTTTTTGAATTATCCTAAGCGCGGAGCTAGACAAGCCAATGTGAGTGGCTGTCTACAATTCTTCAACCCCTCACAGATACTGTACTTGGAGCACAGCAGTCAGACGTGTTGCGAAGCATTGCTTAAAAAATTGTAATTACACGCCCCTGTTAAACAGGGGCTGAAAAATTGGGCCTTAGCCACTGGTGGTGGCACACAGAAACAAAAATGTTCTTCCAAGCTATCATCAGGAATGGATCATTGAGGAGGAAGAGGATAGTCAGTCAACATAACAGGACAGTCACTCAGCATCAGCATAGGCAGTCTTGAAGGGATGTGACATTATAAATTATTCAGTTATATCAGCTTCAGGTGCCTGGTAGCTGGTGGTGATCCAAGACTGATTCATCTTTATGAAGGTCAGTCGATCAACCGAGTCGGTGGACAGGCGCACCCTGTGATCGGTGACAAAGCCTCCAGCAGCACTGAATGTGCGTTCGGAAAGAACGCTGGATGCAGGACAGGCCAGTAGCTCAATTGCATACTGTGCAAGCTCTGGCCAGTGATCCACCCTCAAGACCCAGTAAGCCAGAGGATTTTCGGTGGGAAAGGTGTCCAAGTCTGACCTTGCCCCTAGGTATTCCTGCACCATATATATCAGACGCTGGCGATGGTTGCTGGAACCAATCATACCTTGGGGCTGCGGACTAAAAAATTGTCTGAACACATCGGTCAGACGTCCACCTTCCCCACCGCTCCTTCTGCTACTGACCAAAGCCTCAGAAACTCGTCGTCCATGACCAGGAGTTTGTAACCTCCCAGTCTCTGGGAACGCATTGCACAGACCTTTCTGCAAGGCCTCCCGGAGATGTCTCATCCTCTGCTCCTTCTGCGATGGCAAGATAAGGTCCGCAACCTTACCCTTGTACCGTGGATCAAGGAGAGTGGCCAGCCAGTAATGGTCCCGCTCCTTGATCCGAAGAATACGAGGATCCTTCCGCAGGCTTTGCAGGATCAGGGAGGCCATGCAACGTAGGTTAGCTGAGGCATTCGGTCCTGAGTCTTCTGGGTCACTGAGGACGACATGATCCGCAGCCACCTCCTCCCAGCCACGTACAAGTCCACTGGTTTGTTGGGACTGTAAATCATCCCTAAAAGACTGCTGATGCTGAGTGCCAGGCTCCACCTCCATGCTGACACAATCCTCATCCTTCTCCTCCTCATCCTCTTCCTGTGTGATGGGTGGGAGAGAAGAAACACTGTCTGGATAAAGGGAGCCTTGAGAGGCAAGGAAGTCCTCCTCTTCCTGCCTCTGTTCTGCCTCAAGTGCCCTGTCCATTATCCCACGCAGCGTATGCTCCAACAGGTGGACAAGAGGTACAGTGTCACTGATGCATGCACTGTCACTGCTCACCATCCTCGTGGCCTCCTCAAACGGTGACAGGAAAGTGCATGCATCCCTGATCATGCTCCACTGGCATGGGGAAAAAAATCCGAGCTCCCCTGACCCTGTTCTGGTGCCATAGTCGCACAGGTACTCATCGATGGCCCTCTGCTGCGTGTGCAGTCGCTGCAGCATGGCCAACGTTGAGTTCCACCTGGTGGGCATGTCACATATAAGGCGGTTCTTAGGCAGGTTCAACTCCTTTTGCAGCTCAGCCAGCCGAGCACTGGCATTATATGATCGGCGGAAATGCACACAGACTTTCCTGGCCTGCCTCAGGACATCCTGTAAGCCTGGGTACCTGCCCAAGAACTGCTGCATCACCAGGTTAAGGACGTGAGCCATATAGGGCACATGGGTCAGCTGTCCCTGTCGCAGGGCGGAGAGGAGGTTGGTGCCATTGTCACAAACCACCATTCCTGGCTTAAGCTGGCGTGGCGTCAACCACCTCTCGGTCTGCCCCTGCAGAGCTGACAGAACCTCTGCCCCAGTGTGGCTCCTGTCCCCCAAACACACCAGCGCAAGCACGGCATGGCATATTTTTGCCTGCGTACTTGTGTAGCCCCTTGGATGCCTATGGAGCACCGCTGGTTCCGAGGACAGAGCACTCGAAGAGGCCATGGAGGAAGAAGAAGAGGAGGGGGGGTGGAGGAGAGAGGTGTGTCACAACCAGTAGTAGCATTTTGGAGACGTGGTGGCGGTACAACCTCCAACACTACTGCACCTTGTCCTGCATCCTTCCCAGCTGCCAAAAGAGTGACCCAATGGGCCGTAAAAGACAGGTAACGTCCCTGTCCATGCCTGCTGGACCATGAGTCAGCGGTAATATGCACCTTACCGCTGACCGCCCTGTCCAGCGAGGCATGGACATTGCCTTCCACAAGCCGGTAGAGAGCCGGAATCGCCTTCTGTGAGAAAAAGTGGCGTTTGGGAACCTGCCACTGAGGCACGGCACATTGAACAAACTCACGGAAGGGGGCCGACTCTACCAACTGAAAAGGCAGCAGTTGAAGTGCTAGCAATTTAGCCAAGCTAGCATTCAACCGCTGGGCATGTGGATGGCTGGGAGTAAACTTCTTTCGATGGTCCAGCAGCTGGGGCAGGTAAATTTGCCTGGTAGAATCGGACGTCGGTGTACTGCTAACAGAGTGCCCGCAAGTACTTGGCTGTGACACACCTAATTCTACACCTTCATTCCTCTCAGTGCAGCTTTCACAGAGGACGGAGAGCAAGGAGAGGTCCGCTTTGTTCTTTGGTGTGGGTCTTTAATGTGCGCTTGCCAACGAGCTGCATGGCAGATCGACATATGTCTGGTCATGCTTGTGGTTCCCAAGCGGCTGATGTTTTGGCCACGCGAGATACGCTTGGGACATATGTTGCAAATAGCAGTGGTGCGATCTGATGCACTCGTCTCAAAAAAGGCCCAGACCAAAGAACTTTTGTAATAACGTGCAGAGGCAGCGCCCTGCACAGGCGGAGCTCTGCGTTGTGATTTAGTTGGTGTGCTGGCCTCAAGCTGGCCCCCGGAGGGCATGCTTCGTGGGACATGTGCTGCCTCCTCCTCTCTCCCTTCA
The DNA here is from genome assembly GCA_028564925.1 of Lithobates sylvaticus. Taxonomy (NCBI): domain Eukaryota; kingdom Metazoa; phylum Chordata; class Amphibia; order Anura; family Ranidae; genus Lithobates; species Lithobates sylvaticus. Next base: position 160,567,368 of record CM053027.1, on the reverse strand, counting down.
GGCACCCACGTGGAGTCAGTGACCTCATCATCCCCTCCTCTTCACCACTGGAGCAAACCTGGCAGTAAGCTGCACCTGGTGGAACATAACTGCCAGATTGCTGTCCTTGAGCATCCCCTCTCTCTGCGCTCACGCTACTACCTTCCTCTAGCTGGGTATCATCATCCGAGCCTTCAAAACGCTGGGCATCCTCCTGGAGCATGTACCCAACACTGTGCTCAAACAGTTCGGGGGACTCCTCAGGAGGATATGGTGGGTCTAGGGAAGGGGTGCCTGATGATGCCATTGAGTACGCGTTGGCAGCTGATTTGCCAGTACACTGAGCCTGGGTGAGAGGAGGAGGGCTTGGTCATCCACTCTACCAAGCCTTCGGCATGATGCGGCTCAACATGTCCAGCTGCCGAAAAGAAGGACAAGCGTGTCCCATGGCCACGTGCTGATGGCGATGCACCACGTCCACGACCAGCAATGTTGTCTCTAGACACAGAGCCTGCTTACCCTGTTTTCTTGCCTCTGGACTGTCTGCCTCTCCTTGTCGGTCTTCCAGGCATTGTAGTGGGTAGTTTATAGTGTGCTGGAGTCACACAGCACACACACTAACTCCTGCAGATGGCTGCCTTAGATGACAACAACAGGGCCTTAGGGCAGATAGAGGCTGAGGTGGTTTATTGTGTGCTGCGCTCTACTCACACAGCACACACACACACATGCTAGCTCCTGCAAATGCCTTAGATGACAACAACAGGGCCTTACGGCAGATAGAGGCTGAGGTGGTTTATTGTGTGCTGCGCTCTACTTACACAGCACACACACACACATGCTAGCTCCTGCAAATGCCTGGCTGCCTTAGATGACAACAACAGGGCCTTACGGCAGATAGAGGCTAAGGTGGTGGCTGCCTTAAAAGACAACAACAGGGCCTTACGGCAGATAGAGGCTGAGGTGGTGGCTGCCTTAGATGACAACAACAGGGCCTTACAGCAGATAGAGGCTGAGGTGGTTTATTGTGTGCTGCTCTCTACTCACACAGCACACACACACGCTAGCTCCTGCAAATGCCTGGCTGCCTTAGATGACATAAACAGGGCCTTACAGCAGATGGAGGCTGAGGTGGTGGCTGCCTTAGATGACAACAACAGGGCCTTACGGCAGATAGAGGCTGAGGTGGTGGCTGCCTTAGATGAGAACAACAGGGCCTTACGGCAGATAGAGGCTGAGGTGGTGGCTGCCTTAGATGACAACAACAGGGCCTTACGGCAGATAGAGGCTGAGGTGGTGGCTGCCTTAGATGACAACAACAGGGCCTTACGGCAGATAGAGGCTGAGGTGGTGGCTGCCTTAGATGACAACAACAGGGCCTTATGACAGATAGAGGCTGAGGTGGTTTATTGTGTGCTGCGCTCTACTCACACAGCACACACACACACATGCTAGCTCCTGCAAATGCCTGGCTGCCTTAGATGACAACAACAGGGCCTTACGGCAGATAGCGGCTGAGGTGGTGGCTGCCTTAGATGACAACAGGGCCTTACGGCAGATAGAGGCTGAGGTGGTTTATTGTGTGCTGCTCTCTACTCACACAGCACACACACACGCTAGCTCCTGCAAATGCCTGGCTGCCTTAGATGACAACAACAGGACCTTACGGCAGTTGGAGGCTGAGGTGGTGGCTGCCTTAGATGACAACAGGGCCTTACGGCAGATAGAGGCTGAGGTGGTGGCTGCCTTAGATGACAACAACAGGGCCTTATGACAGATAGAGGCTGAGGAGGTTTATTGTGTGATACGCTCTACTCACACAGCACACACACACACACACGCTAGCTCCTGCAAATGCCTGGCTGCCTTAGATGACAACAACAGGGCCTTACGGCAGATAAAGGCTGAGGTGGTGGCTGCATTAGATGACAACAACAGGGCCTTACAGCAGATAGAGGCTGAGGTGGTGGCTGCCTTAGATGACAAAAGGGCCTTACGGCAGATAGAGGCTGAGGTGGTGGCTGCCTTAGATGACAACAACAGGGCCTTACGGCAGATAGAGGCTGAGGTGGTGGCTGCCTTAGATGACAACAACAGGGCCTTATGACAGATAGAGGCTGAGGTGGTTTATTGTGTGCTGCGCTCTACTCACACAGCATACACACGCTAGCTCCTGCAAATGCCTGGCTGCCTTAGATGACAACAACAGGGCCTTACGGCAGATAGAGGCTGAGGTGGTGGCTGCCTTAGTTGACAACAACAGGGCCTTTTGACAGATAGAGGCTGAGGTGGTGGCTGCCTTAGATGACAACAACAGGGCCTTACGGCAGATAGAGGCTGAGGTGGTGGCTGCCTTAGATGACAACAACAGGGCCTTATGACAGATAGAGGCTGAGGTGGTTTATTGTGTGCTGCGCTCTACTCACACACACACACACACACACGCTAGCTCCTGCAAATGCCTGGCTGCCTTAGATGACAACAACAGGGCCTTACGGCAGATAAAGGCTGAGGTGGTGGCTGCCTTAGATGACAACAACAGGGCCTTATGGCAGATAGAGGCTAAGGTCGTGGCTGCCTTAGATGACAACAGGGCCTTACGGCAGATAGAGGCTGAGGTGGTGGCTGCCTTAGATGACAACAGGGCCTTACGGCAGATAGAGGCTGAGGTGGTTTATTGTGTGCTGCGCTCTACTCACACAGCACACACACACGCTAGCTCCTGCAAATGCCTGGCTGCCTTAGATGACAACAACAGGGCCTTACGGCAGATAGAGGCTGAGGTGGTGGCTACCTTAGATGACAACAGGACCTTAAGGCAGATAGAGGCTGAGGTGGTGGCTGCCTTAGATGACAACAACAGGGCCTTACGGCAGATAGAGGCTGAGGTGGTGGCTGCCTTAGATGACAACAACGGGGCCTTACGGCAGATAGAGGCTGACGTGGTGGCTGCCTTAGATGACAACAACAGGGCCTTATGACAGATAGAGGCTGAGGTGGTTTATTGTGTGCTGCGCTCTACTCACACAGCACACACACACTAGCTCCTGCAAATGCCTGGCTGCCTTAGATGACAACAACAGGGCCTTACGGCAGATAGAGGCTGAGGTGGTGGCTGCCTTAGATGACAACAACAGGGCCTTTTGACAGATAGAGGCTGAGGTGGTTTATTGTGTGCTGCGCTCTACTCACACAGCACACACACACACACACACACTAGCTCCTGCAAATGCATGGCTGCCTTAGATGACAACAACAGGGCCTTACGGCAGATAGATGCTGAGGTGGTTTATTGTGTGCTGTGCTCTACTCACACAGCACACACACACACGCTAGCTCCTGCAAATGCCTGGCTGCCTTAGATGACAACAACAGGGCCTTACGGCAGATAGAGGCTGAGGTGGTGGCTGCCTTAGATGACAACAACATGGCCTTACGGCAGATAGAGGCTGAGGTGGTGGCTGCCTTAGATGACAACAACAGGGCCTTACGGCAGATAGAGGCTGAGGTGGTGGCTGCCTTAGATGACAACAAAAGGGCCTTATGACAGATAGAGGCTGGGGTGGTTTATTGTGTGATGCGCTCTACTCACACAGCACACACACACACGCTAGCTCCTGCAAATGCCTGGCTGCCTTAGATGACAACAACAGGGCATTACGGCAGATAAAGGCTGAGGTGGTGGCTGCCTTAGATGACAACAACAGGGCCTTATGGCAGATAGAGGCTAAGGTTGTGGCTGCCTTAGATGACAACAGGGCTGTCAGGAACGGTGCTATTACCTGGATCGCCTGCTGGTGTCACTGTTTCCTTTGGCATCAAAGGGTGCAGTTCTGGTGGCCACCAGCAGGGGTCTCCCAGCCGATGGACATTGTCAGGAATGGTGTTATTACCTGGATCGCCTGGTGGTGTCACTACTTCCTTCAACATCAAAGGGTGCAGTTCTGGTGGCCACCAGCGGGGGTCTCCCAGCAGATGGACATGCCAGGAATCAGGCTACACCTGTTGTGGATTTGCTGGGTATATAAGCCTGTCCTTCACTGAGGTTCAGTGCTTCAGTATTCCTTTCTGTAGCCCTGTCTTGCCTGTCTGAAACCTGATCCTGGACCTGAAACCTGTACCTGTACCTGTAACCTGACCCGTTATCTGCTTCCTGCCCTGTCCTGGATGTTGTCCCCCTTACCTGGTTCCTGAGACCCGTCCCCTGTCTCCTGCCTTGATGTTCCCTTGCTTCCTGTTTCCCCCTTGGTCTCTCCTCCCTGCCTTGTATATATATATGTTCCATTTCCTTGAAGTGTATAGTTAGTTAGTTAGATTAGGGCTTGGGGGTTTGCAGTGTTATTTGTGTTCTTGCTTGTTTGTGGTTGCTGTGTTTATGTGTGTCTTTATTATTAATAAATATATCTTTATCACTACCTTTTGGAGCCTGATTCCTTTAGTGCAGCCCATCGATCTGTTCACTTGTGTTGGATGCCTGTGTTTAGGCTCCATCCCTAACAGAATACTGAAGCCATACTAACAGATCGGCTGCACTTGGGAATTGGGTCTGGACACTTGCTTTTGTCAAGGAAGATGCAGCTGGAAGATATTTTGTATCTTTCACTCCTGGCATTGGAAGAAAGAGATCTTTGTTATCAGACTTTGGGTGACTATACTAGGGAGCAACTACTGGAGTGCAACCGTATAGCCCATGCTTTTGTTGATCAGGGCCATTTTCTTTTTGAGGACGTACAGCCCCTGATCCAGATTTGTGCCGAGCTGGCCCTGCCCTGTATTCCTGAGGGCCGTGATGATTTCACTCCCCCTTTTGATATGAATCAGGTTGTATCCTTAGTATGGCTTTTTGAAGATGATCCCGATGACTTTTTTGAGCACTACTCTGGCTGTTCCCCACAGGTGATTTCTGAATGCATTGTGTCTGCGCAGTCTTTTGTTAGACAGGGAAACTTGAAGTCACAATTTGTACAACCCATACTTTCAGCATGGTCTGGCATGATGCAATTAGCCCCAGCCAAACAAACCACTTCTGCCATCAGACACCAGCCTACCCAAATGTATGTTTCCCCATCACCCATACCAAACCCAGTTGCCACCCAGTATACACTGCTCCCAACCAAATATTCATATCCGGTCTCCTCTCCCTGTACCTATCCTGCATACAACTCCCCTACCTCTTCTCTGCCAAATCCCAACACTCCTTTCCTGTCTGCTGCACCCCCAACCTACAAAGCTTCAGCAACCAAGTCAAAGAAAAAACGAAAGTTCTTCCCGACCAAAACGATCCTGCCAGTAACCCAATCTGCCTCCACACCCACTAATCTGTCCCAGCCTGAAGCGCCAGAGTTCCAGCCGGAGGTGCCAGCAATCCAGCCTGAAGAGCCAGTACTAGCCTTCCAGCCTGATGTCCTGGTGCCAGCCTTCCAGCCTGATGTTCCAGCCTTCCAGCCTGATGTTCCAGCCTTCCAGCCTGATGTTCCAGCCTTCCAGCCTGATGTCCTAGCCTTCCAGCCTGATGTCCCAGCCTTCCAGTCTGATGTCCTGGTGCCAGCCCTCCAGCCTGACGTTCCAGCCTTCCAGCCTGATGTCCTAGCCTTCCAGCCTGATGTCCTAGCCTTCCAGCCCGATGTCCTAGCCTTCCAGCCTGATGTCCCAGCCTTCCAGTCTGATGTCCTGGTGCCGGCCTTCCAGCCTGATGTCTCAGCTTTCCAGTCTGATGTGCCCGTGCCTGCTGCCCAGCTTGATGTGCCCGCTGCCCAGCTTGATGTGCCCGCTGCCCAGCTTGATGTGCCCGTGCCCGCTGCCCAGCTTGATGTGCCCGCTGCCCAGCCTGATGTGCCCGTGCCTGCTGCCCAGCCTGATGTGCCCGTGCCTGCTGCCCAGCCTGATGAGCCACTGTCTGCTGCCCAGCCTGAGGTGTTCCTGTCTGCTGCCCAGCCTGAGGTGTTCCTGTCTGCTGCCCAGCCCAAAGTGTTCCTGTCTGCTGCCCAGCTTGATGTGCCTGTTCCTGCTGCCCAGCTTGATGTGCCTGTTCCTGCTGCCCAGCTTGATGTGCCTGTTCCTGCTGCCCAGCTTGATGTGCCTGTTCCTGCTGCCCAGCTTGATGTGCCTGTTCCTGCTGCCCAGCCTGATGTGCCTGTTCCCGCTGCCCAGCCAAAAGTGCCCGTACATGCTGCCCAGCTTGATGTGCCTGTTCCTGCTGCCCAGCTTGATGTGCCTGTTCCTGCTGCCCAGCTTGATGTGCCTGTTCCTGCTGCCCAGCTTGATGTGCCTGTTCCTGCTGCCCAGCCTGATGTGCCTGTTCCCGCTGCCCAGCCAAAAGTGCCCGTACCTGCTGCCCAGCTTGATGTGCCCGTACCTGCTGCCCAGCCTAAAGTGCCCGTACCTGCTGCCCAGCTTGATGTGCCCGTTCCTGCTGCCCAGCTTGATGTGCCCGTTCCTGCTGCCCAGCTTGATGTGCCCGTTCCTGCTGCCCAGCTTGATGTGCCCGTTCCTGCTGCCCAGCTTGATGTGCCCGTTCCTGCTGCCCAGCTTGATGTGCCCGTTCCTGCTGCCCAGCTTGATGTGCCTGTTCCTGCTGCCCAGCCTGATGTGCCTGTTCCTGCTGCCCAGCCTAAAGTGCCCGTACCTGCTGCCCAGCTTGATGTGCCCGTTCCTGCTGCCCAGCCTAAAGTGCCCGTGCCTACTGCCCAGCTTGATGTGCCTGTTCCTGCTTCCCAGCCTGATGTGTTCCTGTCTGCAGCCCAGCCTGAGGTGTTCCTGTCTGCTGCCCAGCCTGAGGTGTTCCTGTCTGCTGCCCAGCCTGAGGTGTTCCTGTCTGCTGCCCAGCCTGAGGTGTTCCTGTCTGCTGCCCAGCCTGAGGTGTTCCTGTCTGCTGCCCAGCCTGATGAGTTCCTGTCTGCTGCCCAGCCTGATGAGTTCCTGTCTGCTGCCCAGCCTGATGAGTTCCTGTCTGCTGCCCAGCCTGATGAGTTCCTGTCTGCTGCCCAGCCTGATGAGTTCCTGTCTGCTGCCCAGCCTGATGAGTTCCTGTCTGCTGCCCAGCCTGATGAGTTCCTGTCTGCTGCCCAGCCTGATGAGTTCCTGTCTGCTGCCCAGCCTGATGAGTTCCTGTCTGCTGCCCAGCCTGATGAGTTCCTGTCTGCTGCCCAGCCTGATGAGTTCCTGTCTGCTGCCCAGCCTGATGAGTTCCTGTCTGCTGCCCAGCCTGATGAGTTCCTGTCTGCTGCCCAGCCTGATGAGTTCCTGTCTGCTGCCCAGCCTGATGAGTTCCTGTCTGCTGCCCAGCCTGATGAGTTCCTGTCCGCTGCCCAGCCTGATGAGTTCCTGTCCGCTGCCCAGCCTGATGACCCGAAGCTCGCTGCCCAGCCTGATGACCCGAAGCTCGCTGCCCAGCCTGATGACCTGGTGCCCGCTGCCCAGCCTGATGACCCGGAGCCTGCTGCCCTGTCTGTTTTTATTTCCAGATCTAAACTTCCAGACCCTGGTGGTGGGGTACATGTCCCATTGTCGGACTCGGGTGGCACGCCTCCTAGTAGGTTAAGAGACTCTGGCCAGAGAGCGCAAGGAGGTCTGCCGTCACAGAGAAGACTTTTTGGGACTCTTCCACTTTTACATGCACTGCCAGATCTAGGGCAGAATGGAGTGTCCAGAGGCCACTCCTTAGGGGGGGGAACTGTCAGGAACGGTGCTATTACCTGGATCGCCTGCTGGTGTCACTGTTTCCTTTGGCATCAAAGGGTGCAGTTCTGGTGGCCACCAGCAGGGGTCTCCCAGCCGATGGACATTGTCAGGAATGGTGTTATTACCTGGATCGCCTGGTGGTGTCACTACTTCCTTCAACATCAAAGGGTGCAGTTCTGGTGGCCACCAGCGGGGGTCTCCCAGCAGATGGACATGCCAGGAATCAGGCTACACCTGTTGTGGATTTGCTGGGTATATAAGCCTGTCCTTCACTGAGGTTCAGTGCTTCAGTATTCCTTTCTGTAGCCCTGTCTTGCCTGTCTGAAACCTGATCCTGGACCTGAAACCTGTACCTGTACCTGTAACCTGACCCGTTATCTGCTTCCTGCCCTGTCCTGGATGTTGTCCCCCTTACCTGGTTCCTGAGACCCGTCCCCTGTCTCCTGCCTTGATGTTCCCTTGCTTCCTGTTTCCCCCTTGGTCTCTCCTCCCTGCCTTGTATATATATATGTTCCATTTCCTTGAAGTGTATAGTTAGTTAGTTAGATTAGGGCTTGGGGGTTTGCAGTGTTATTTGTGTTCTTGCTTGTTTGTGGTTGCTGTGTTTATGTGTGTCTTTATTATTAATAAATATATCTTTATCACTACCTTTTGGAGCCTGATTCCTTTAGTGCAGCCCATCGATCTGTTCACTTGTGTTGGATGCCTGTGTTTAGGCTCCATCCCTAACAAGGGCCTTACGGCAGATAGAGGCTGAGGTGGTGGCTGCCTTAGATGACAACAGGGCCTTACGGCAGATAGAGGCTGAGGTGGTTTATTGTGTGCTGCGCTCTACTCACACAGCACACACACACGCTAGCTCCTGCAAATGCCTGGCTGCCTTAGATGACAACAACAGGGCCTTACGGCAGATAGAGGCTGAGGTGGTGGCTACCTTAGATGACAACAGGGCCTTAAGGCAGATAGAGGCTGAGGTGGTGGCTGCCTTAGATGACAACAACAGGGCCTTACGGCAGATAGAGGCTGAGGTGGTGGCTGCCTTAGATGACAACAACAGGGCCTTACGGCAGATAGAGGCTGACGTGGTGGCTACCTTAGATGACAACAGGGCCTTACGGCAGATAGAGGCTGAGGTGGTTTATTGTGTGCTGCTCTCTACTCACACAGCACACACACGCTAGCTCCTGCAAATGCCTGGCTGCCTTAGATGACAACAACAGGGCCTTACGGCAGTTGGAGGCTGAGGTGGTGGCTGCCTTAGATGACAACAGGGCCTTACGGCAGATAGAGGCTGAGGTGGTGGCTGCCTTAGATGACAACAACAGGGCCTTATGACAGATAGAGGCTGAGGTGGTTTATTGTGTGATACGCTCTACTCACACAGCACACACACACACACACGCTAGCTCCTGCAAATGCCTGGCTGCCTTAGATGACAACAACAGGGCCTTACGGCAGATAAAGGCTGAGGTGGTGGCTACATTAGATGACAACTACAGGGCCTTACAGCAGATAGAGGCTGAGGTGGTGGCTACCTTAGATGACAAAAGGGCCTTACGGCAGATAGAGGCTGAGGTGGTGGCTGCCTTAGATGACAACAACAGGGCCTTACGGCAGATAGAGGCTGAGGTGGTGGCTGCCTTAGATGACAACAACAGGGCCTTATGACAGATAGAGGCTGAGGTGGTTTATTGTGTGCTGCGCTCTACTCACACAGCATACACACGCTAGCTCCTGCAAATGCCTGGCTGCCTTAGATGACAACAACAGGGCCTTACGGCAGATAGAGGCTGAGGTGGTGGCTGCCTTAGTTGACAACAACAGGGCCTCTTGACAGATAGAGACTGAGGTGGTTTATTGTGTGCTGCACTCTACTCACACAGCACACACACACACACGCTAGCTCCTGCAAATGCCTGGCTGCCCTAGATGACAACAACAGGGCCTTACGGCAGATAGAGGCTGAGGTGGTGGCTGCCTTAGATGACAACAACAGGGCCTTATGACAGATAGAGGCTGAGGTGGTTTATTGTGTGCTGTGCTCTACTCACACAGCACACACACACACGCTAGCTCCTGCAAATGCCTGGCTGCCTTAGATGACAACAACAGGGCCTTACGGCAGATAGAGGCTGAGGTGGTGGCTGCCTTAGATGACAACAACAGGGCCTTACGGCAGATAGAGGCTGAGGTGGTGGCTGCCTTAGATGACAACAACAGGGCCTTACGGCAGATAGAGGCTGAGGTGGTGGCTGCCTTAGATGACAACAACAGGGCCTTATGACAGATAGAGGCTGGGGTGGTTTATTGTGTGATGCGCTCTACTCACACAGCACACACACACACACGCTAGCTCCTGCAAATGCCTGGCTGCCTTAGATGACAACAACAGGGCATTACGGCAGATAAAGGCTGAGGTGGTGGCTGCCTTAGATGACAACAACAGGGCCTTATGGCAGATAGAGGCTAAGGTCGTGGCTGCCTTAGATGACAACAGGGCCTTACGGCAGATAGAGGCTGAGGTGGTGGCTGCCTTAGATGACAACAGGGCCTTACGGCAGATAGAGGCTGAGGTGGTTTATTGTGTGCTGCGCTCTACTCACACAGCACACACACACGCTAGCTCCTGCAAATGCCTGGCTGCCTTAGATGACAACAACAGGGCCTTACGGCAGATAGAGGCTGAGGTGGTGGCTACCTTAGATGACAACAGGGCCTTAAGGCAGATAGAGGCTGAGGTGGTGGCTGCCTTAGATGACAACAACAGGGCCTTACGGCAGATAGAGGCTGAGGTGGTGGCTGCCTTAGATGACAACAACAGGGCCTTACGGCAGATAGAGGCTGACGTGGTGGCTGCCTTAGATGACAACAACAGGGCCTTATGACAGATAGAGGCTGAGGTGGTTTATTGTGTGCTGCGCTCTACTCACACAGCACACACACACTAGCTCCTGCAAATGCCTGGCTGCCTTAGATGACAACAACAGGGCCTTACGGCAGATAGAGGCTGAGGTGGTGGCTGCCTTAGATGACAACAACAGGGCCTTTTGACAGATAGAGGCTGAGGTGGTTTATTGTGTGCTGCGCTCTACTCACACAGCACACACACACACACACACGCTAGCTCCTGCAAATGCATGGCTGCCTTAGATGACAACAACAGGGCCTTACGGCAGATAGATGCTGAGGTGGTTTATTGTGTGCTGTGCTCTACTCACACAGCACACACACACACGCTAGCTCCTGCAAATGCCTGGCTGCCTTAGATGACAACAACAGGGCCTTACGGCAGATAGAGGCTGAGGTGGTGGCTGCCTTAGATGACAACAACAGGGCCTTACGGCAGATAGAGGCTGAGGTGGTGGCTGCCTTAGATGACAACAACAGGGCCTTACGGCAGATAGAGGCTGAGGTGGTGGCTGCCTTAGATGACAACAACAGGGCCTTATGACAGATAGAGGCTGGGGTGGTTTATTGTGTGATGCGCTCTACTCACACAGCACACACACACACGCTAGCTCCTGCAAATGCCTGGCTGCCTTAGATGACAACAACAGGGCATTACGGCAGATAAAGGCTGAGGTGGTGGCTGCCTTAGATGACAACAACAGGGCCTTATGGCAGATAGAGGCTGAGGTCGTGGCTGCCTTAGATGACAACAGGGCCTTACGGCAGATAGAGGCTGAGGTGGTGGCTGCCTTAGATGACAATAGGGCCTTACGGCAGATAGAGGCTGAGGTGGTTTATTGTGTGCTGCGCTCTACTCACACAGCACACACACACGCTAGCTCCTGCAAATGCCTGGCTGCCTTAGATGACAACAACAGGGCCTTACGGCAGATAGAGGCTGAGGTGGTGGCTACCTTAGATGACAACAGGGCCTTAAGGCAGATAGAGGCTGAGGTGGTGGCTGCCTTAGATGACAACAACAGGGCCTTACGGCAGATAGAGGCTGAGGTGGTGGCTGCCTTAGATGACAACAAAAGGGCCTTACGGCAGATAGAGGCTGACGTGGTGGCTGCCTTAGATGACAACAACAGGGCCTTATGACAGATAGAGGCTGAGGTGGTTTATTGTGTGCTGCGCTCTACTCACACAGCACACACACACTAGCTCCTGCAAATGCCTGGCTGCCTTAGATGACAACAACTGGGCCTTACGGCAGATAGAGGCTGAGATGGTGGCTGCCTTAGATGACAACAACAGGGCCTTTTGACAGATAGAGGCTGAGGTGGTTTATTGTGTGCTGCACTCTACTCACACAGCACACACACACGCTAGCTCCTGCAAATGCCTGGCTGCCTTAGATGACAACAACAGGGCCTTACGGCAGATAGCGGCTGAGGTGGTGGCTGCCTTAGATGACAACAGGGCCTTACGGCAGATAGAGGCTGAGGTGGTTTATTGTGTGCTGCTCTCTATTCACACAACACACACACACGCTAGCTCCTGCAAATGCCTGGCTGCCTTAGATGACAACAACAGGGCCTTACGGCAGATAGAGGCTGAGGTGGTGGCTGCCTTAGATGACAACAGGGCCTTACGGCAGATAGAGGCTGAGGTGGTGGTTGCCTTAGATGACAACAACAGGGCCTTATGACAGATAGAGGCTGAGGTGGTTTATTGTGTGCTGCGCTCTACTCACACAGCACACACACACACACGCTAGCTCCTGCAAATGCCTGGCTGCCTTAGATGACAACAACAGTGCCTTATGGCAGATAAAGGCTGAGGTGGTGGCTGCCTTAGATGACAACAACAGGGCCTTACGGCAGATAGAGGCTGAGGTGGTGGCTGCCTTAGATGACAACAGGGCCTTACGGCAGATAGAGGCTGAGGTTGTGGCTGCCTTAGATGACAACAGGGCCTTACGGCAGATAGAGGCTGATGTGGTTTATTGTGTGCTGCGCTCTACTCACACAGCACACACACACGCTAGCTCCTGCAAATGCCTGGCTGCCTTAGATGACAACAACAGGGCCTTACGGCAGATAGAGGCTGAGGTGGTGGCTACCTTAGATGACAACAGGGCCTTAAGTCAGATAGAGGCTGAGGTGGTGGCTGCCTTAGATGACAACAACAGGGCCTTACGGCAGATAGTGGCTGAGGTGGTGGCTGCCTTAGATAACAACAACAGGGCCTTACGGCAGATAGAGGCTGAGGTGGTGGCTGCCTTAGATGACAACAACAGGGCCTTATGACAGATAGAGGCTGAGGTGGTTTATTGTGTGCTGCGCTCTACTCACACAGCACACACACACACGTTAGCTCCTGCAAATGCCTGGCTGCCTTAGATGACAACAACAGGGCCTTACGGCAGATAGAGGCTGAGGTGGTGGCTGCCTTAGATGACAACAACAGGGCCTTACGGCAGATAGAGGCTGAGGTGGTGGCTGCCTTAGATGACAACAACAGGGCCTTACGGCAGATAGAGGCTGAGGTGGTGGCTACCTTAGATGACAACAGGGCCTTAAGGCAGATAGAGGCTGAGGTGGTGGCTGCCTTAGATGACAACAACAGGGCCTTACGGCAGATAGAGGCTGAGGTGGTGGCTGCCTTAGATAACAACAACAGGGCCTTACGGCAGATAGAGGCTGAGGTGGTGGCTGCCTTAGATGACAACAACAGGGCCTTATGACAGATAGAGGCTGAGGTGGTTTATTGTGTGCTGCGCTCTACTCACACAGCACACACACGCTAGCTCCTGCAAATGCCTGGCTGCCTTAGATGACAACAACAGGGCCTTACGGCAGATAGAGGCTGAGGTGGTGGCTGCCTTAGATGACAACAACAGGGCCTTACGGCAGATAGAGGCTGAGGTGGTGGCTGCCTTAGATGACAACAACAGGGCCTTACGGCAGATAGAGGCTGAGGTGGTGGCTGCCTTAGATGACAACAACAGGGCCTTACGGCAGAAGCTAATGGCAATAACTGCATTCCGTGGTACCTACTACAGTGTTTTCCAGCTTCCAGGAAATTCCAACAGGTATGATATATAATGAAAAGAGGGGGCTGAGAAGGGGAATTGTGGGACTTTATATGAAGCACATGACTGCAAAAAAGGTATTAAGGTGAATGTGAGGAAATTTATTGATAGAAAACAGATACATAAATATCAAAACGGTATCCAGGTACATAGTAGAATACATATATTGCATGATAATACACTTTGGACATTTATACAGTGCTGATAATTCATCGTATTTGAAAGGAACATGATAATCACATACGGCATGACTATTCCATAATGTAACCATAAAAATAAGTTTCCTAATTCACCACGAAAATTGATGTAAAAACATGATGAAATTTGGTTGCCTGCGGGGCCTATGGCCTTAAAAACCTGAGGGGGGGGGTTGGGGGGGGGGGGGGGGGGGTTTGGTTGGGTAAAAGCGAAGTATGAATAAGGTAGGTGAAATCTTTAAAAGGGAGACATCCGGTAGCTCTACGCGTTTCGTGGCTTCTTAGCCACTCATCAGGAGCGAATGATTTCTGAAATGAGACTACAGTAAGTCCAATTGTTGGATACATGTAAAAATAAAATGCTGGTTGGGGGCAAACTGTGATACAGTAACCTCCAAAAGCCAGATTAGCTACTTACTGTGGTTGGATGTAGCAGTGGCATGGGGGCCGGACCCCCTGAGGCATCGGAGCATGTCCCCAACAGGGAGCCGTGGTGGGTGAGCGTGCGGGATTGGGCGGCAACCCAATGAACCAAGGAAAACGAGGCTGAACTGTGAAAGAGTGAAGATGGTTAACCCTAAAACAATGAAGGTGAGTGTGGGGAGGTGGGGAAGTGAAAACAAGTGAAGAAGAGGGGTGGGAAGCAAAGATCAACCACCCGTTAAACAAATGACAAAAATGGTGTGGAGGATAGAAAGTGCTGGGGGGGAGTTGAGGGAAACGGAGAGGGGGAGGGGGAGCAGTTCTAATGAAAATTGAGAAGGGACAAAGTGGGGTAAGTGAGAGGAAAGATCAGAGGGTGGTGAGGTTGGAATTGTTACCTTGTGGGGAGGTGAACCTAACCCGATCGGAATGGACCGTAGGTCCAGTGAATTGGCAGCCTCGAGTGCCGAAGACATGAGGAGGGACGCCCATAAAAAGACCGCCGCAGGACAACCCACCAGCGTCATGCCGTAAGGCTGGAGGAGGAGCGCCGTGAGCTGAGCCACGATGTTGCCGGCCCGCCGGCGCATGACGACATCCCCGAGCCCACGAATATGGAAACACCGCACGCACAGCGCCGCCGGAGGGCGTCGATGATGCAGCGCGGGACGCATGACGCTGACGCGCTATGACACCAAGTCCAGCTCCCCGGATACACACAAGGCGGGGGGCGGTAGGCGGTACGTCAGGCGCGTCACGGCTCCCAAAAGTGGGGAGAGCCAATCAGAGCCAAGTGGCCGGTAAACACGCCACTGTGAGGAACGCAACCCAGTAAATAGTGGTAATATGGACAAGCAATACATTGCTAAATAATAATAATTGGAATTGATGATAATTAACGCTGATAGGTTAAATTAATAATGGTAATAATAATAAATTGATAACAACAGGGAAAGGCAAAGCGAAGGACAATAGTTGCAGGGAAGATACACTTTGTGTGCATTTAGAGCAGGAACATGTGCTTCCATCCCAAATTGAGTTTGATCATAAGACACCTTTTAAATAAAAGGGGGAATTGTTAGGGACTTTGAGGAAGCCATGACAGGTAAGTCATGTATTTCCATCCCTAGGGACTTTAAATGAAAAACTGACCTGGTAAGGTCAGAAATTTCCAACCCATATTAGGTTCAATGAAAAGAGGGGGCTGAGAAGGGGAATTGTGGGACTTTATATGAAGCACATGACTGCAAAAAAGGTATTAAGGTGAATGTGAGGAAATTTATTGATAGAAAACAGATACATAAATATCAAAACGGTATCCAGGTATATAGTAGAATACATATATTGCATGATAATACACTTTGGACATTTATACAGTGCTGATAATTCATCGTATTTGAAAGGAACATGATAATCACATACGGCATGACTATTCCATAATGTATCCATAAAAATAAGTTTCCTAATTCACCACGAAAATTGATGTAAAAACATGATGAAATTTGGTTGCCTGCGGTGCCTATGGCCTTAAAAACCTGAGGGGGGGGGGGGTTTGGTTGGGTAAAAGCGAAGTATGAATAAGGTAGGTGAAATCTTTAAAAGGGAGACATCCGGTAGCTCTACGCGTTTCGTGGCTTCTTAGCCACTCATCAGGAGCGAATGATTTCTGAAATGAGACTACAGTAAGTCCAATTGTTGGATACATGTAAAAATAAAATGCTGGTTGGGGGCAAACTGTGATACAGTAACCTCCAAAAGCCAGATTAGCTACTTACTGTGGTTGGATGTAGCAGTGGCATGGGGGCCGGACCCCTGAGGCATCGGAGCATGTCCCCAACAGGGAGCCGTGGTGGGTGAGCGTGCGGGATTGGGCGGCAACCCAATGAACCAAGGAAAACGAGGCTGAACTGTGAAAGAGTGAAGATGGTTAACCCTAAAACAATGAAGGTGAGTGTGGGGAGGTGGGGAAGTGAAAACAAGTGAAGAAGAGGGGTGGGAAGCAAAGATCAACCACCCGTTAAACAAATGACAAAAATGGTGTGGAGGATAGAAAGTGCTGGGGGGGGAGTTGAGGGAAACGGAGAGGGGGAGGGGGAGCAGTTCTAATGAAAATTGAGAAGGGACAAAGTGGGGTAAGTGAGAGGAAAGATCAGAGGGTGGTGAGGTTGGAATTGTTACCTTGTGGGGAGGTGAACCTAACCCGATCGGAATGGACCGTAGGTCCAGTGAATTGGCAGCCTCGAGTGCCGAAGACATGAGGAGGGACGCCCATAAAAAGACCGCCGCAGGACAACCCACCAGCGTCATGCCGTAAGGCTGGAGGAGGAGCGCCGTGAGCTGAGCCACGATGTTGCCGGCCCGCCGGCGCATGACGACATCCCCGAGCCCACGAATATGGAAACACCGCACGCACAGCGTCGCCGGAGGGCGTCGCTGATGCAGCGCGGGACGCATGACGCTGACGCGCTATGACACCAAGTCCAGCTCCCCGGATACACACAAGGCGGGGGGCGGTAGGCGGTACGTCAGGCGCGTCACGGCTCCCAAAAGTGGGGAGAGCCAATCAGAGCCAAGTGGCCGGTAAACACGCCACTGTGAGGAACGCAACCCAGTAAATAGTGGTAATATGGACAAGCAATACATTGCTAAATAATAATAATTGGAATTGATGATAATTAACGCTGATAGGTTAAATTAATAATGGTAATAATAATAAATTGATAACAACAGGGAAAGGCAAAGCGAAGGACAATAGTTGCAGGGAAGATACACTTTGTGTGCATTTAGAGCAGGAACATGTGCTTCCATCCCAAATTGAGTTTGATCATAAGACACCTTTTAAATAAAAGGGGGAATTGTTAGGGACTTTGAGGAAGCCATGACAGGTAAGTCATGTATTTCCATCCCTAGGGACTTTAAATGAAAAACTGACCTGGTAAGGTCAGAAATTTCCAACCCATATTAGGTTCAATGAAAAGAGGGGGCTGAGAAGGGGAATTGTGGGACTTTATATGAAGCACATGACTGCAAAAAAGGTATTAAGGTGAATGTGAGGAAATTTATTGATAGAAAACAGATACATAAATATCAAAACGGTATCCAGGTATATAGTAGAATACATATATTGCATGATAATACACTTTGGACATTTATACAGTGCTGATAATTCATCGTATTTGAAAGGAACATGATAATCACATACGGCATGACTATTCCATAATGTATCCATAAAAATAAGTTTCCTAATTCACCACGAAAATTGATGTAAAAACATGATGAAATTTGGTTGCCTGCGGTGCCTATGGCCTTAAAAACCTGAGGGGGGGGGGGGGGGGGGTTTGGTTGGGTAAAAGCGAAGTATGAATAAGGTAGGTGAAATATTTAAAAGGGAGAAATCCGGTAGCTCTACGCGTTTCGTGGCTTCTTAGCCACTCATCAGGAGCGAATGATTTCTGAAATGAGACTACAGTAAGTCCAATTGTTGGATACATGTAAAAATAAAATGCTGGTTGGGGGCAAACTGTGATACAGTAACCTCCAAAAGCCAGATTAGCTACTTACTGTGGTTGGATGTAGCAGTGGCATGGGGGCCGGACCCCCTGAGGCATCGGAGCATGTCCCCAACAGGGAGCCGTGGTGGGTGAGCGTGCGGGATTGGGCGGCAACCCAATGAACCAAGGAAAACGAGGCTGAACTGTGAAAGAGTGAAGATGGTTAACCCTAAAACAATGAAGGTGAGTGTGGGGAGGTGGGGAAGTGAAAACAGTGCCTTGAAAAAGTATTCATACCCTTTGAAATTTTCCACATTTTGTCATGTTACAACCAAAAACGTAAATGTATTTTATTGGGATTTTATGTGATAGACCAACACAAAGTGGCACATAATTGTGAAGTGGAAGGAAAATGATAAATGGTTTTCAAATTTTTTTTACAAATAAATAGTCTGAAAAGTGTGGCGTGCATTTGTATTCAGACCCCTTTACTCTGATACCCCTAACTAAAATCTAGTGAACCAATTGCCTTCAGAAGTCACCTAATTAGTAAATAGAGTCCACCTGTGTGTAATTTAATCTCAGTATAAATACAGCTGTTCTGTGAAGCCCTCAGAGGTTTGTTAGAGAACATTAGTGAACAAACAGCATCATGAAGGCCAATGAACACACCAGACAGGTCAGGGGTAAAGTTGTGGAGAAGTTTAAAGCAGGGTTAGGTTATAAAAAAATATCCCAAGCTTTGAACATCTCACGGAGCACTGTTCAATCCATCATCCGAAAATGGAAAGAGTATGGCACAACTGCCAACCTACCAAGACATGGCCGTCCACCTAAACTGACAGGCCGAGCAAGGAGAGCATTAATCAGAGAAGCAGCCAAGAGGCCCATGGTAACTCTAGAGAAGCTGCAGAGATCCACAGCTCAGGTGGGGGAATCTGTCCACAGGACAACTATTAATCGTGCACTCCACAAATCTGACCTTTATGGAAGAGTGGCAAGAAGAAAGCCATTGTTGAAAGAAAGCCATAAGAAGTCCAGTTTGCAGTTTGCGAGAAGCCAGGTGGGGGACACAGCAAAAATGTGGAAGAAGGTGCTCTGGTCAGATGAGACCAATATTGAACTTTTTGGCCTAAACGCAAAATGCTATGTGTGGCAGAAAACTAACACTGCACATCACCCTGAACACACCATCCCCACCGTGAAACATGGTAGTGGCAGCATCATGTTGTGGGGATGCTTTTCTTCAGCAGGGACAGGGAAGCTGGTCAGAGTTGATGGGAAGATGGATGGAGCCAAATACAGGGCAATCTTAGAAGAAAACCTGTTAGAGTCTGCAAAAGACTTGAGACTGGGGCGGAGGTTCACCTTCCAGCAGGACAACGACCCTAAACATACAGCCAGAGCTACAATGGAATAGTTTGGATCAAAACATATTCATGTGTTAGAATGGCCCAGTCAAAATCCAGACTTAAATCCACTTGAGAATCTGTGGCAAGACTTGAAAATTTCTGTTCACAGACGCTCTCCATCCAATCTGACAGAGCTTGAGCTATTTTGCAAAGAAAAATGGGCAAAAATGTCACTTTCTAGATGTGCAAAGCTGGTAGAGACATCCCCAAAAAGACTTGCAGCTGTAATTGCAGTGAAAGGTGGTTCTACAAAGTATTGATTCAGGGGGGCTGAATACAAATGCACGCCACACTTTTCACATATTTATTTGTAAAAAAATTTGGAAAACATTTATCATTTTCCTTCCACTTCACAATTATGTGCCACTTTGTGTTGGTCTATCACATACAATCCCAATAAAATACATTTATTTTTTTGTCTGTAACATGACAAAATGTGGAAAATTTCAAGGGGTATGAATACTTTTTTCAAGGCACTGTTTTAATAAACTCATAACTGCTTTAACTAGTTTTTGTTTATATTGCCTGAAGTTCATATTCCTTGACAAGTGTGTTATTTGCATTGTTAGAAACAGCACACTGTGAATTCTTAGTGTGAAACTACTTATGCTGTTGAAGTTATGCTCTTTATTATCTTACAGCTTGGTTCCAGAGCAATTATTATGGTCTTTGAGTTAATACTTCTCTCACTGGAGAGATGTTGGGTGGTGTGTTGCAGAAATTAACCTGCTGCTAAACTTACTGCCATACAGCTATACTTACTGTATATACAATGCCATATATACTTGCAAAAATAAATGATACATACTATTTATACATAATGGTATAGTTGGGGGGGGGGGGGTAACTGTGTGAAACACAATTTCATTATTTTTTTAATTTTATAATTATTTTGTACTTTCATGAAGAAATACTGCAGAGGTGTATCCTATTGATTTTATGCAGACTCAACAAATACACCGTAAAAATAACTTTCTTGACCCTGAATGCAGATTATTTACATCCAGAGCTGTGTGTCTGTCCCTGTAGGGATGTAAACATTGACATGTACGTTAAGACCCAG
Organism: Lithobates sylvaticus; assembly: GCA_028564925.1. Lineage (NCBI taxonomy): Eukaryota > Metazoa > Chordata > Amphibia > Anura > Ranidae > Lithobates > Lithobates sylvaticus. The sequence goes on along the minus strand of CM053027.1, from coordinate 160,547,137 downwards.
CATGTCATTGATTTTGACAGGCTGATTGCATGTGGCTGCTCAGAACACCTATTGTTCCCAGAGCACATAAACACAAAACTCTGCATGGAGGTATGGGTGGCATGGGTCCATGTGCCATGTGGATGAACCCTAATTGACCAAAAAATTCAATGTTATAGTCTTAAATTATTTATATATGCTAAGTTAGGTAAAAAATGTTTGTGTATTTTTTTTTGATTTTTTTTTTATTATAAAAACATGGTAGTTTTAGGTAACACTGTTCTTAGATATGTTTTTGATCTGGTTTCTGTTCACGTAACCTTTGGGTAGACTGTTTAATGCTTTCTGTCTCTGTGGTATTTGTACAATAAATAGGGGGAGAGTGCAGTTGTCATCTTGACAGGCAGGCTTTCATAAAATCAAAAATATTTCCAAAAGTTCTACTAATTTCTCACACTACCAAAATATATTTTTGTCTTTCATGTTTATTTTTGTGTCCTCCTTGGAAAGATTTCTCATCACTTTCTGCCCTGACATAAGGCAGACTGTTCCTAATAGGGACTCAGATGGGAAAAAAACTGCAAGAAGCTCTAACATTTTCCTGCTCTAGCCAAACAAAGTATGTTTGGGTGAATTTGGCTCTAAAGAAGAAGTTTGGGGTTTCTAAGAAAATGCTGTTACTTCTATCATCCAATCATGTGCAAGCAAATATTTTTTTTTTTTTTCATTTTTCTGGCATGTGATTGGGTACTCTTTACAAAGTGAAGCTTTACCTCATTTACTAAGCTCTGGAGCAGCTGCACTTGCAGGGTGCAACATAAGCCAGGAAATGAGCCGAAGTCAGGGCAGGCAGCACGCAAGCAAAAGTGGTAGACAAAGCCAGGGTTGGTACATGGGTAGTCAGGCATAGAATACAAGTAATACAAGGACAACCAGGATCACAACGAAACTAAGAAGCTGCTCAAGCAACACTGGCTGCACTGAGCATGTCTATATATAGGGAAGAAGACTGTAAAGTGGGCCAGGAAATGATAGAAGGGAAAGGGATAAAAATCCACCGTAAAGCAGGCAACGCCCATAGGTGAACACAGAAGCCAGCATCACATGTGAATGAAATCACAAATCTAGTAAAACCACTGCAGCAAGGAAGTAAGAATTCCGCAAACAGAAAACTGCAGGCTAGACCAGGACAAAACAATTCTATCATCCAAAAAAACCCATTCCAATGAAACTCTAAATGTAGCATTTAGGCCTCATGCACACTGGGCTTAAAAACACAATTTTAACAAGCTTTTGGTTTTTTTTTTCCAGCCTGTAAAAATACCTCTATGTTATAGTAGGGCCTATGTGTCTATGCACACATAGGCATTTACAAGTGTATCCAGTTGCCACTTACCTTCAGGACCACCTCAAATACCTCTTGAAAAATTCCAGTCAGGTTTCCACTTTGCTCACAGTACAGAGAGTGCTCTCGTCAGAGTTACAAATGACCTCCTCATATCATCCGATGCTGGCTTTCCCTTCCTCCGTATCCTTCTGGACCTTTCTGCTGCATTTGATACTGTGGATCATGGCATTCTTTTACAACGGCTTCACCTTACCGTTGGACTCAATGACACAGCCCTCAGCTGGTTTAAATCTTACCTCACAAACCGGACAGAATACATCTCCTGGGCCACTTCAAATCAAATCCACATATAGTTACTTGTGGTGTCCCCCAGGGGTCAGTCCTTGGCCCCATCCTTTTCATCCTCTATCTTACCCCCCTTGGCCAAATTATCAGCCGCCACAAAATTTCTTTCCACTGCTATGCCGATGACACACAGCTATATGTAAATGCAACAGCTGAAACTCTACCTTCACAGTCATCCCTATCAGCACTCACTACCTGTCTGGAGGAGATAACGGTATGGATGAACCACAATTTTCTTCAACTAAACAGTTCCAAAACTGAAGTCATCCTGATTGGCACTCCTTACCAGACCAAATCATCATCCATAACCAGCATCACCTTTTCTGGCTCTAACGTCCCTTTCTCATCAATAGTCACAAATCTTGGTGTAAAAATGGACTCTCAATTCACTTTTGAAGCCCATATAAATCACCTATGCAAGACCTCTTTCTACCATCTACGTAACATCTCTAAACTCCGTCCCATTCTCTCCTTTTCAGATGCCGAAAAGCTGGTTCATGCTTTTGTCTCCTCCAGACTGAACTACTGTAACGCACTTCTCGTTGGGATTCTGCAGAGGCTTTAGTACATCCAAAACTCTGCAGCAAGGATCCTGATGAGAGTGCGGAAACATGAGCACATTACCCCCATTCTTCACTCACTCCACTGGCTTCCTGTCTCTGCCAGGATTGAGTACAAGGTTACCCTTCTTACACACCAGTGTATCCATCGACATGCCCCCCCATACCTCAAAGAACTTCTCAAACCACAAAGCACAACACGTTCCCTCTGATCCATTCACTCAAACCTTCTTCATATAACCAGAACTAGACTTAGGACAATGGGAGACAGGGCCTTTTGTGCAGCCACCCCGTGCCTGTGGAATGCCCTACCGGACACCTTGAGGGCTCCTCAATCAACTGACTGTTTTAAAAAAGGTCTTAAGACATTTCTTTTTGGCAAAGCTTTTTGTGCTTTTTAGATGTTTGTTTTATCATATTCATTGCTCAATTTTCTTTTTTCTTTTTAACCTGTAGCACTTTGAGATCTTTTGATGAAAAGGGCACTATAAATAAAATGTATTATTATTATTTATTATTATTCAAGGAGGAGCATTTACAGGCTGAAAAAATAAACATCACCTGCTCATTCAAAAATGGAGCCCTTGAGCAGAAGAAAACATGGAACATGCATAAACGCACATAAAAGCATATAAATACTAGACGTATTTTGGAGTGTTTGGTCATTAAAGGATAAGTTCATCTTTGTGAACATGTTACACCCATATTTAGGGTGTAACATGTAACATGCTCAGCATCAGTCCCCTCTTTCCCCAACCCCACCTCCTTGTGATCCAGGGATCTTCTCCCCGTATTCGCTGTCACAGTTCAAAGAGAGTGTGGCCATGTGGGACTCCGCCCACCCCCCAATAAAATAAACTGAGCACTAATCTACATGATTACACCCTGTGACGGACCCAACCTGGACACTGATTATGGCCCATGGAGGAGACTTTGAGATTTTGTCTTGCTCTCCCGGTGAGAACATAGAAAAAAGCTCAGTTCAGCCTCTGATCCCATGGAGAGAGCAGATCATTCTCTAATGATGGACAACTACATTATGAACTGTGAGAACAGGATTTGGATTAATTCTCTGAATAAAGACAATAAAGCTTCCCTTCTGGAGTGGATAGAAAAATGTATTATTAATCTTGAATAGGTTAATGGTCAGAGGAAATATGGTGCCCCTCCTGCAGACTGGGTTGGAGGAGCTCCTCCTCTTGGGACAGAAATATTTATCAACACTATCCCTCAATACATCTATGAAGATAAATTATTTCCACTTTATCAAACTGCTGGGACATTGTATGAGTTTTGTCTCATAGACTGTTGTAGACTGTTGCCGAACTGTCTGAGGTGGGTTAAGATCCCAATTAATCAAAGCATTGTCTGAGAGTCTGGCTGTTGATTAGCTTACTGTTAATTATATCACTGTTTAATTAAGATCACTGATGGTTGTTATCTGTTAATTGGATTGCTGTTTAAAGTTTGCATTGTCATATTAATATCCCCAAGAGGGGGATGCCCTGCTGGGGGGCATAAAGTATGTATCTGAGTTTTAGTAAACAGTCATTGTTTTGGTTTTTACCTCAACAACTTGTCTGTGTACGATGTTTGGGGTAAAGGGCTGGTATTAGCTATCGTTCTCCTGGAAGGGTTTGGAAGGCATGAGGCACTGTTTGGCAGAAGCACCCAGATGGGGTGCCAGGTGGTCCGCCACACCCCCTCAGAATAAATTTCCCCTCCTAACAGTAAAAATTCACCCCCCTGCTGAAATCCCCCCTCCCAGAACATATCTTTGCCCCCATCCCCCAAATCACCTCTCCTAGCATAAATCCTCTACCACTAAAATCCCACCTCTTAGCACAAATCCTCTCCCCCCGTCCCACCACAGATCCCCCTAAACTACCACTCCTAGCATACCAGTGGGCTTCGGCTGCCCACACTTAAGATGGGAAATTGCTCAGCGGGGACTGCTAAGTATTTTTTTTTTTTTTTATAAATAACATTTAAAAAAACCTACATTAGATACTAATGCTGCTTGCTATAGGTTTTAGTGCAACATGGGGGTGTTTTTCAACAAAAATAAATAAAAATGCTGGAACTCCGCTTTAATGTTCCATTGGGCTGCTTTATTTTGTATTTTGTATTTTTATTTTTTTATTTTTTTGCATGGTGATAAATTGGGTTGTTAGCAAGTCGGTTATAAGTTCTAGACAAAGGTACCTTTAGGAATTAAGTATTAATTAATACTACCATCTAACCCTTAAAACCGCAAACAATAAACTAAATGTTGACCCGCATGCCCTCAACATGGGGGGGTGGGTGCTTTGGGGAAGGGGGGCGCCCTGCATTTCTTTTGGTGGTTTTTGATCACCTCTGCGGTTTTCATTTTTTGCACTATAAAAAAAGAGCGACAATATCCCCCAAAAAAAATTTAAACAACAAATCTCTTCATCAGTTTAGGCCAATATATATTCTTCCACATATTTTTGGTAAAAAAAAAATGCAATAAGCGTATATTGATTGGTTTGCGCAAAAGTTATAGCGTCTGCAAAATATGGGAAAGGTTTATGGCATTTTTATGGTATAATTATTATTCTTTACTAGTAATGGCGGTGATCTGCGACTTTTAGCGACATTGCGACAAACAGATCGGAGACTTTTTTGACACTTTTTTTGGGACCATTGACATTTATACAGCGATCAGTACTATAAATATTCACTGATTACTGTGTAAATGTCACTGGCAGGGAAGGGGTTAACACTAGGGCGATCAAGGGGTTAATTGTGTGTTCCCTCAGTGTGTTCTAACAGTATGGGGATAGGATTGACTAGGAGAGGAGACATATTGTTTTTCCTACTTAGTAGAAACAAACAATATAGCTCCTCTCCTCTGATAGCACAGTGATTTGTGTGTTTACACACACAAATCCCTGTGCTAACGCTCGTGCGTACCCTCTGGTGGCCGAAAAAGAGAAGGACGTATGGGATTTCACCCAGGAAAGCCATTGTGCCGCAGGTTATCTGCGTTACATGGTCGGGAACCAGTTCCAAATACTAATCCCTCATCGAGGAACCCAAATCCAGATCTACATTGTTATTGCACATTTTACACACATCTCTGTGCGTGGAGACTTTTGTGATTCTTCCCAATGACTGTTTTGTATGCAATGGCATGTTCAGTACTTAATAAATTAAATAAAAAAAACATATTAAAACATATATCAAGATCAATATACAAGAGATAATTTACAACAAGTACCTCGACATTGCGACAAACAGATCGGAGACTTTTTTGACACTTTTTTGGGACCATTGACATTTATACAGCGATCAGTACTATAAATATTCACTGATTACTGTGTAAATGTCACTGGCAGGGAAGGGGTTAACACTAGGGGCGATCAAGGGGTTAATTGTGTGTTCCCTCAGTGTGTTCTAACAGTATGGGGATAGAATTGACTAGAAGAGGAGACATATTGTTTTTCCTACTTAGTAGGAACAAACAATATGGCTCCTCTCCTCTGATAGCACAGGGATTTGTGTGTTTACACACACAAATCCCTGGGCTAACGCTCGCGCGCACCCTCTGGTGGCCCGAAAAAGAGAAGGACGTATGGGATTTCACCCAGGAAAGCCATTGTGCCGCAGGTTATCTGCGTTACATGGTCGGGAACCAGTTCCAAATACTAATCCCTCATCGAGGAACCCAAATCCAGATCTACATTGTTATTGCACATTTTACACACATCTCTGTGCGTGGAGACTTTTGTGGTTCTTCCCAATGACTGTTTTGTATGCAATGGCATGTTCAGTACTTAATAAATTAAATAAAAAAAACATATTAAAACATATATCAAGATCAATATACAAGAGATAACTTACAACAAGTACCTCATAAATGCTGCATCTAAACAAACTGGGGACAATGACCCAATAAGGCTACGCTTATAGAATAAACAGAGTACCACAGTAATAAAACTATTGTTTCAAATTCAAGATATAATTATAAACTTAAGTACAGATCTAATTAGAAAATATATCATGGATTGTCTGCCAATGTTATCTAATACTGTGGGAACCTACTGGAACATGTGCACTGATATTACAAACAAGCCTAATAAGACAAAATGCACTCAAAAAGTCAGATACCTACAGAGTGTGAGAGGTCCAGGTGAAGTGTCCTAATTTCATCCTTAGTGCGGTTATAAACTTTTGGAAACACTTTCTGCTATAGCCCCTGGCTATTGGCTAAGAACCTATCTCTTAGGTTACTTGCTTTTTGTTCAAAGAAAACATTTTCTTAAACTACATTTAACCTGCAGATATTGATTGTAAAGCCGGGTACACACGGGCCGAATGCCAGGAGACATCAGCCGGTTAAAAAAAAAATGAGATTCCTGCACAAGACCAACAGAGCCATCCCAAACCAAAAAGATGTCATCCACATAGTGCAACCACGTTAGAATGTGACCTGTAAAATGTGATATTTCCTCCAAAAAAAAAAAAAAAGGACATTCTAACTCTCCTAAGGACAGGTTAGCTTAGGATGAGGCACAACATGTCCCCATTGCAACGCTGTGTACCTAGAGGAAGTGGGACAATGGAAAATGAATGTTTTGTGGTGGAGAATTAAACTGTGAAGTTTTAGAATACATGTTTGGTATTCCTGTGTCTGTTGATTGCTCTTTTGCAAAAAGCCATCAATGGCCTCCAGGAATTTTTTGTGAGGCCGCAATATCAATGGTTAATAAAAGCACCTTCTCAGGGACACATAGATCATCAATGGTCTGTAAAAATGTAATAGTATCCTTGATGCATGATAGCAGACTTGACAGAAATGGTATAAGACACAAATCAACCAGTTTTCTAGCATTCTCCGTCAGGCCCTGCCTGCCTAAAATAATAAGTCTTTCTGGAGGTCTATTTACATTTTTATGAATTTTGGGAAGTGCATAGAACGAGGGTGTTTTAGGATGTTCTGTTCTTAGGAACTCTCATGTACATTTAGAAATACATCAGCTCTGAAAAGCCTCTTCCACCATCATTTTCAATTTGAAAATTATTGATAAGAAGCATTGAGAAAAGACAGTACCATTTTTTGTTTTTAATATATCAGGAGACATATTTTCATAATCAATGTTGTTCATGACTACCATGTTCCCAACTGATGACATCATCGGTCATTCCACTGTGAGGTGGATATGACATCAAAAGTGACATGGGTCAGCTCTAGAAATACACAGGACATTGTTCTCCTTCCCATTTTTGTTGTTTGGCACCAATTATCAGTGTTGGATACCAATATTACCCAATTCTTGTGGTGTTTGAGATCCCATGATGTTCCTCCCCTGTGCTTTGTGAGTTATATATTTCCCTCCGGCCTTAAATCTTTACACTGAATACAACTGCCATCTTGTTAGGATGCTTGCCCATGTGGGATTTTTTTTATATGATTTGTAAAAATAATTTCCAGGGAATAATACCCTGGATATGTTCCTTACCTGCTAACTAGGTGAGTAAAAGGGAAATTTGTGTTTGTCCAAATGGTGGTGGCCTCTTTTTTATATTATTATTCATGTACTTAAATTGAGGGTTCTGTATGTTTTGTACCGTATTATGATATTGGCCTACCCCTGATCCTTGAATTTACTCCTTCATGTTGGGCTGCCTAGATTATAATATTCAGGTGAGATCTAGATATACATTATTGATTGGTTGGTGTGTTACGTTATTACTTATACAATCGATATTGGTGGATAAATAGATCCCAAAAATGTCTCGCTGTAAAATTTCAAATGCCCGTGGAACTGCGACAAACTACGGTACATTAAACTATCATAGGTGATGCTTTAAAAGCCTTTATGGGTTACTATTTTAGAGTTACACAACAGGTCTGGCCCTAGAATCATTGCTCTCACTCTGACGTTCGTGACGATACCTCACATGTGTTGTGCAATCGTCGTTTACATATTTTATTTCATATTTCATAGTCATATTTAATTTCAGGTTTTAATAACAAACAGTATGCTGTTGTTACAAATATAGGTGATAACATTCTGGTGTTTGTGCAAATTCATAACATTACAGATAGCGATTTGCATAATGTGAACAAGTACAATACTATAGTCATTCTACATAGAACTGGATTAGAAATTTAGAAATCATAAACAGCAGATAATGCCTAACAGCTCAAGGCGGTCAACTATTATATTATTATTATTTTTATACACGATTTATATAGTGCCAACAGTTTACGCAGCGCTTTACAATGTAGAGTGGGGGGCAGAAAAATTACAGTACAGTTCAATACAGAAGGGACGGGAGGGCCCTGCTCATAGAGCTTACATTTTAGAGGGAGGGGGGTGGTGGTACAAAAGGTAATAGATGCAGGGAATGATTTGACGGGGGTGGCTCAGGGACAGTTGTGAGGTGGGATAGGCTTCCCTGAATAAGTGAGTTTTCAGGGATCTCCTAAAGGTGGACAAGTTAAAGTGGAAGTAAACCCCCCTATCGTTTTCAGCCAAGGAAGCTGCCATCTTTGCCTCTGTTTAATGTTCAACTACCACGGTGCTGCACATGTGATCCGTTATGACACCAGCCATTGGATGGTTTGACTGTTTGGTTGAGAGCACAGCCAATGTGCAGTTAGCATTCCCAGCATGCCTTTTTTTTTAAACTGTTAAATCGATGGGTTTACTTCCGCTTTAAGGGCTGATCGGACATACCAGGGCATGGAGATCCGGAGGATGGGAGAGGCTTTGGAGAAGTCCTGAAGGTGAGCATGGGAGGAGGTAACAAGTGAGCTAGAGAGCAGGAGGTCCTGGGAGGAGTGGAGGGGATGATTTGGGCGATATCTGCAGATGAGTTTGGTGATGTAGCTGGAGGGGAAGTCAGTGAAGGGATTGGCAGAGAGGAACAGCAGTCACAGATCGGTTAGTGAGGTGTATTAGTCTAGCAGCAGCATTTATAATAGACTGAATGGGGAGAAAGCCTGCGTAAGGGTAGGCCATTAAGGAGAGAGTTGCAGTAGTCAAGGGAAATAATCAAGGAGTGAATAAGTAATATAAATTATATAGCAAAAGTGACCAATAATGGGGACAACATTTTCTTTTTTTCATTAAAGTTACATTATTAACCACTTTCCGACCGGCGCACGACGATGTACGTCCCTTTTTTGAAGAGGGATATCTCGGTAACGGCAGCAGCTGCTGCCACAACCGAGGTATCCATCTCTTCAGGCGCCGGTCGGCTGTCCGATAATGGTGGTCATCGCGGCGGATTCGCCGCGAGATCACCGTTACCGGCGGCGGGAGAGGTGCCCCCCCCTCCCGCCGCTCTCCCACGCCTTCCGCCGCTTACCGGAACCGTCGGCAGCGGCGGAGGCGATCGGGTCCGTTCCCCTTGTGTGTCTAGAGATGAGTGACGCTAAGATGGCCGCCACTCATCTCTATACCATAGGAGGGCGGAAGCGACGTCAAAAACGTCACTTCCGCCCATACCTCTTAAAGAGGAATTTTCAAATGTCATTTTTAAAAAAAAAATTATTTTTATTTATTTTTTTTTTTTTTTTTCATTAAAGTCCAAATATGAGATCTGAGGACTTTTTGACCCCAGATCTCATATTTAAGAGGACCTGTCATGCTTTTTTCTATTACAAGGAATGTTTACATTCCTTGTAATAGGAATAAAAGTGAGCCAATTAATTTTTTTTTTAAAAAACAGTGTAAAAATAAATAAAATCAAGAAAAATAAATAAGAAAAACAAAAAACTTTTTTTTAAAAGCGCCCCGTCCCGACGAGCTCGTGCGCAGAAGCGAACGCATACGTGAGTAGCGCCTGCACATGAAAACGGTGGTCAAACCACACATGTGAGGTATCACCGCGATCGGTAGAGCGAGAGCAATAATTATAGCCATAGACCTCCTCTGTAACGCAAAATATGCAACCTGTAGAATTTTTTAAGCGTCGCCTACTGAGATTTTTGAGGGTAAAAGTTTGATGCCATTCCACGAGCGGGCGCAATTTTGAAGCGTGACATGTTAGGTATCAATTTACTCGGCGTAACATTATCTTTCACAATATATAAAAAAATTGGACTAACTTTACAGTTGTCTTATTTTTTTATTCAAAAAAGTGACTTTTTTCCCAAAAAAATGCGCTTGCAAGACCGCTGCGCAAATACGGTGTGAAAAAAAGTATTGCAACGACCGCCATTTTATTCTCTAGGGTGTTAGAAAAAAAACAATATATAATGTTTGGGGGTTCTAAGTTTTTTTCTAGCAAAAGAAACTGTTTTAAACATGTAAACACCTAAAATCCAAAACGAGGCTGGTCTTAAAGTGGTTAATATATTTGGTTTCTAAGATGGCTTGTACAAAAATACTTGGAATACTTGGAAAAAGGTTCTTGTACTACTTTGGGGGCGACTTCAGGCGACTTGCATTGACTTCTACACAGAAGTCATTTTGCAAGCCACCGCTGAAGTCGGATGCCGGTCACCTGAGGCAGTCGCGCTCCAAGTGGTGCTGGCTCAGTGTGAACAGGCTCTAAGAGCCGGTTCACACCGGGGTGACTCGTCAGACGACTTAGCCGCCTGACAAGTCGTGTCCCATTCTGTAGTATGGAATCGTTCTAATAGGAGCAACACAAGTCGCTCCGACTTAGAAAAAGGTTCTTGTACTACTTTGGGGGCGACTTCAGGCGACTTGCATTGACTTCTATACAGAAGTCATTTTGCAAGCCGCCGCTGAAGTCGGATGCCGGTCGCCTGAGGCAGTCGCGCTCCAAGTCGTGCTGCCTCAGTGTGAACCATCTCTTAGGCCCCTTTCACACTGGGGCTGTTTGCAGGCGCTATTGCTCTAAAAATAGCACCTGCAAACCGACCCGAAACAGCTGTTGCTGTGTCTTCAGTGTGAAAGCCTGAGGGCTTTCACACTGAAGCGGTGCGCTTGCAGGGCGCTGAAAAATGTCCTGCAAGCCACATCTTTGGTGCGCTGTAGGAGCGGTATATTTACCGCTCCTATAGCGCCCCTTCCCATTGAAAACAATGGGGCAGCGCTCCGAACCCGCCCGCAAAACGCAGCTGCAGCGGCGGTTTGCGGACAGTATTAACCCTTTTTCGGCCGCTCGCGGGGGTAAAACCGCCCCGCTAGCGGCCGAAATGCGCCGCTAAAACGACGGTAAAGCCCAGCTAAATATAGCGCCGCTTTACCACCAGCGCCCCCAACGCTCCAGTGTGAAACCAGCCTAAGTGTTTCCAATTTTACCTGGTATCAACCTCTTGTAGTCTACTGTACACGCTGCACAGCAGAGCTCTGAGAAGTGGAGGTAGAGACAGCACAGTCAATTAGGTGCGCTGAAGTACACTCAACATGCTAACAGGAGAGAGCACACTAGAGGTGCGTTTATAAGGGTGCTGCTTCTCATTTCACTTTTATGGTGTGGTGGTGTAAAGGGGATCTGTAAGTGTAAAGCCCCATACACACGGTCGGACTTTTTCATGGATTCTGTCCGATCGGACAATGTTGTTGAAAAATCAGACCGTGTGTATGCACCATCGGACAGTGTACGTCGGATTGTCCGACGGACAAAGTCTTATCTCCTGCTGGAAAGATTTGCCGTCAACACGGTCCGATCACACCAAATCCGATCGTGTGTACGGTTGTCCGACCGGACAAAGTGCTACGCATGCTCAGATCACATTACAAGACCAAAGCTATTGGCTACTAGCCTCTACGTAGTCCCGTCGTAGGCAACAAACGTCACCACGTTCAGAATGATCGGATTTTCCGAAAACTTTGTCCGACCGTGTGTACGCAAAACCAACATCAGACAAAGTATGACGGACATGGTCCGACGGACCTGGTCCTCGGATAATCCGCGTGTGTGTATGGGGCTTTAGTGAAATTGCAGCAGAATAAAATCAAGTCTATATCCCTGCTAGACAGAGTTATGCTGTGGGGCAGAGCTGTGTAAATCTCAGGACTTTGGAAGGTAGAATGGTTCTTACATATGTAGTCTGTAGCTGTATTAAGCTATTTCCCTGAAATTCAGGCTAACAGGCTAAAAAAAAAAAACATTTACTCTCATTTCTGTGGTGCAGGGCTCCTACCTTCCTTCTGTTTCAGCACTGCAGGCTTTGTAGACTCTCATGGCATTTGACACTTTTAGGAGTGACAGATGCTTTTGTCCTTTGCTGCACACTATGGTTTCATTTTTTGAATCCTGCGTCAATGCTGAGTCTTTAGATGGAGGGAAGGTAGGAGATTAATAAAAGCTCTTCTATTGCCGGGAACTTGCATTACAATTTTTTAAAGACCATCATGGTCTCTTTAAAATTATTTTTCTTTAACCACACCAGTCCCGGTGTTTTACATCTATTTACATCTTCACATCTTCACATCTTTACATCGTTTTACATCTATCATTTTTAGCTTTATAATATAATCTAACATATCATACATCTCTTCTTTTGGATACATATATATTTTATTTCCTAGGTTTTAATTAGGAAGAAAGAAAGAAAAATTTGGAGAAAATGCACTTTCAGAAAGTTTAGTAATAAGCACAGTTACGGATATTTAGTTTACAAATAATGTACCACGTGTTACAATCAGTGAATACAAATATTACCCCATACCCTAAATCAGGGGTCAGCAACCTTTTTCCACTTAGGGGCTGGATTCAATGTATGTGAATGCATGGAGGGCCAACATTACATGAACCCCTTTACATTACACAACCCCTGAATCTCTGGACCTCTTTACATTACACAGCCCCACACCTCTGGACCTCTTTACATTACACAGCCCCCACACCTCTGGCCTCCTTTACATTACACAGCCCCCTGCACCTCTGGACCCCTTATACATTACACAGCCCCTGCTCCTCTGGACCCCTTTACATTACACAGCCCGAATACCTCTGGACCCCTTTACATTACACAGCCCCCCTGCATATTACAAAGCCCCCTCTGTACATCACACAGCTCCCCCACTCAGCCCCCCCTGCATATTACACAACCCCCTCTATATATTCCACAGCCCCCCCCCAGCTGTGTAAGCACAGAGAGATGGGGCGCTGTAAAAATTGTTTATTTATTGATTTTTTTATTTTTTACACTGTCCCTTTGAAAAAAAAATTACTTTTATTGCTGTCAGAAGGATGTCAAACATCCCTTGTGACAGCAATAGCCAGTGACAGGTACTCTTTATGGAGGGTTCTGGGGTCTATAAGATCTAAAATCCCTCCTTTACACTTAAAAGCATTCAAAATGCCAAGTTTGGCTGTTTTGAATATTGTAATTTTTTTTTAAATTTGGCGCCTAAGTCTTCTGTAAACCAGAAGAGATGTCATGACATTGCTTCCAGGTTATCAGATCCGAGACCCAATTGAAGCCAATTGCAGCTCTGTTCGGGTCTTCGGCCAGCCGGTGGACATGCTAGCTGGTCGCTCAGGCCTCCTGGTGGGACAGGCAGCAGGAGGGAGGTCCCCTCCCACTGCTTGGGATAACAGCCGAGCGGCTTTCTAGCTGCATTGGTTGTTATCCAAAGAAAGCCAACTGCTGGCTCTAAAAACCGGTACCTGGGTGATGCCTGCAGCTGTAGGCATCACCCTGGTACAACCCCTTCAATCTGAGGCTGCATATTTGCGTACAGTCAGTGTGAAGGGGTTTAAAATGTCCACGGGCCGGGTGAATGTGAATTCATCACGTGCACTGATGGTCCGGACATTTAGCAGCAGCAGGCCATGTGTGGCCCCCGGGCCGTAGGTTGCCAACCACTGCTTTAAATGATCCCATATCCTCTACCAAGTTAACAATATATAATGGTAAAGTACAAATCATATACAGAAACAAATACATCCAATAATCCAAATCCAAGAGAAAAGTGCAAAGTGCAAAAAATGAGAGTTTTATTTTTATTGAATATTAATCCATAAACCAATTTTTAATTTAGATAAAGTCCATCCAAGTGCTGAAAAAAGTGCACTGTGCTAAACAATGTAAAAAGTGCTTCTATACCACAACTGTGACAGAAAATTCACAGGTGAATAAATAAAAATTCATAAATCAATTAATAATTCAGTTAAAGTCCATCCAAGTGCTGGAAAAAAGTGCTCTGTGCTAAAAAATTTAAAAACTGCTGCTGTGGCACAACTGTGCTTCTTAGGGCAAACAGACTGCCTACAAAACCAATAGGATCTCAGCAGGATTATTGGATGTATTTGTTTTTGTATATAATTTGTACTTTACCATTATATATTGTTAACCTGGCAGAGGGAGGATATGGGATAATTTAGGGTATTGTGTAGTACTTTATTCACTGATTGTAACACATGATACTTAATGAGACAACGCATTATTTAGAAACTAAGCTTGTGGAGGTCCCACATTCTGGATTTTGTCTATTGCAGCAGTTTCGCCTAAACAGCGTCCGAGCACAAGTCCCCTACTTTTTATTAACAGTTATGGATATTTACCCCACAATATATTTGACAAAGTCTTTTGACCAGGAGAACGTATACCTATTAAAGTAGAACTATGGCCTTCCATTAATAAACATGTGCACTTAGTTTTCCCTTGGATCCTCTTGCAAAATCAAACAAATATCTGTTCAGCCTGCCAGTGAAGTCCATTCATTGTAGCTTCCTGTGATGGTGTGGCAACAATACTGCACTGCAACAGAAATCAGATCAGCATTGCCACTATTGTGTAGGCTGTGCCTGCTTGCAATAAAGCTGGATGAAAAAACATTGCAGGGTGTGTGGTTAGCAGCATAGTCACTACTGATTTGCAAGCCTGTAGCTTGTCAATCAACACCTGACCACACCTAGTCCTGCCACTGTTTTCTGGATTGACAGCACTACCTCTGTTCCTGAAATCCTCCCACTGTAAGTTGGAATGTCTTGGAGAGGGAAGTTTAGTCAGGAAAGGTAAGGCCGACCATAGACGGTTCAAATCTCGACCGGTCAAGATTCGAACAGTGTGGGCAGGCTGAATGTACCAAGTTGATTGATCGATCAACTTGGGTACAACCAGCCTTTCGGCTTCTTCCTGCATGCCCCCCCACTGGGAGCAGACAATTACTCAGCAGGAGCGGTTCCTCTGTCAGAACTGTCTATGTTGATGGGGAAATTGTGCAAAATGATTGCAGGAAAGAAATTTGTATCATCTATGGCCTGCATAATAGAAGTTTTTTGTTTACTTTAAGAGATGTGTGCATCTCATCATCTAATAGCTAGATTTAGTAGTGCTTTATCTTTACATAGAGACACAAGGTAAAGATAATATGTTTAAGTAATCTGTAAGTGTAGGAAGGAATTAGTACAGTAAGGCAATTTTCACAAGTTTATAGTCGCAAAAATGTCCAATGACATTGTACATTCTTGCATGGCTCTTGATTGTGCAAATGTCATCCAGAGCAACAAATAAACATGTTGCAACCTGGGGATTAATAGGGAGGGGGCATTTTAATTGTTTTATTTAATTATACATTTACAATACTTACCTCTACAGTAACAGATAATTTTACAGCATTGACCTATTGCTTGCTGTTATTAGCAGGCAATAGATAACTGCTGTATTGGTTTATTGCTGCAGGGGTTGGGGTTGAACAGAGTCGGAGATATCATCAAAGCCTTTCCATTCTAATTACAATGTGGAAGCATACTGTTATACTGTGCTACTAAGAAAATGTTAAGAGCATTGTGTAGTAGGATCATAACTCTCATTGAATTCTGGGCTTCACCCTGGGCCATGATAGACACTGACCAATTCCTGCTGTTAAGAACAGCACTGGGATATGTAAATGCAAATCTATTGCCATTTTAAAACAGTACTGGTGACTCAAGTAGTTAACTCAGAATGAAGAGCAGGAACTGATTTTATGTTGAAATTGCCATGCATGTCAAAGAAAAATTCAGAAAAAAAAATATATGACCATTAGCTATTACTCAATTTTTCCTATCATTCATTTCACTCATCCGATTATGTTGTCATTTTTGTTTATCCTGACATATCTTAAGAAGCTTTTCCACTCTAAAGTCAAATACAAATCTATACAACAGTTCCCATGTATGATCTTGCTCCCTTCTTAAATAATGTCACTATGTCTACTGTGTGAAAATTGTTTGGCAGGGCGCCTGAGGACATAGAGTCCTTGAATATTAATTTGATGCTGGTGGTGTTAAATTACATAATTCATTTTGTAAAGTGTTGAGTACTGAGGAAAGTATGCATAACAAAAATGTATGTGACAAGGGACTTGTAAGCCTATATAACATTGACTTATTAAAGGGTTAATATTAACTGTTCGAAATGATCTATCTACTGGCAAGCAATCCTTATGTTAAGCTTATTAACATTCATTGTACAAGACCTTTTGTTATACAATAATTGAACATACTGGAGAAACTTTACTTTGAAGTGAAGGTACAATAAACTATCCTCCATTTGGAAAGATGTTAATTCTTACAGTTTTTACTAGTGACTGCAGAGTCAGTTGAGTCAGGTATAAATTATATATATTTTTATGTCATCTAAGTCTTTCTGCACTTAAATTTATTTACCATTTTACATGTAGATTTGCTTTCCATTAAAATTCTTAATAGGCAAAAGAGAATAGGACTACATTCAGATTGCCAAGTAGCAGTAGTTTACTGCATTCAAAGGTGGCCACATACAAGCGGCCTCATTAGTTGTGGCCTGTTTTTGTGTAGAGTTCCTGCTGAGTTTTGCTGAGTATGTATGTGTTTTTTTTGGGTGCTGAGATAGATAGATAGATAGATAGATAGAGAGATAAGATTGCTTTTTTCACAACACAGTATTTGGGGGCCACAGTACTCTAACTAGGCTACAGTATATGTACTGAAGACATCAAGGCCACCTTTAAACATCCTCGCTAGCTACTGGATGTACTTTTCCTAAATCTATGCGATTGAAAGCAATTTGAAAGATGTAATAATTGCTAGATAATAGTATACATATAGAAATAAAAAAAGCTGCGCTGTAAAGTCTCAATCAATGAGTCTCAATCAATGAATCCAATCAAAACCATATAAAACAAAAAAGTCCATATAAAACACTTGGAATTCTTGATGTCACCACAGTGTGTAAACACAGACAGGAGAGTGCCCGACCACTGTAATTTAAATCTGCTTACCAGGTGGCAAGCATAAAGGGCAGGTGGCTATAACCCAGCCATGGCCTTTAGCTTGCAGATGTCAACAATGATAGCGGTAGACTGGATCGCGCAGATCACTCCCTCTCTCCAACTATGGTGTCCGTCTCCTCTGCTGCCAGTTCCAACAATGTCTCCACTCTACTTCCTCCCAACTCCGACTATAGTATGGCCAGTAGATTAGCAAATGTCTAAAAAATCTGCTGTAGTTCAGCAAAATCTTTTAAAATTTGTAAACCTCAAACTCTAAATTTCTGAATCAAAAGTCCCATTGAAGTCAACATGAATCTGAACCAGACTGCAAAGTATGTTGCAGAGCAGCAAATTAAGCAAAATTGTGCAGAACGGCTTGGGGAGATCCTGGCAGCCCTGCCTGATGAAACACCCAGGCCAAAAACAATCTGAGCTATTCTCCTTTAAAATACTACCTGGGATACAAAGAAAGAAATGAACCTGGTGCCTCTAGCAGTCAAGCAAAGGGCCCCTAGGCAAGAGCAGGAGCAGCTAATTTGCCACTATAGAATTTTTTTTTTGTTTCATTTCAGTCATTCACTCAAGTAAAAGATACAATTTTTTTCTTAATCATTATGTTAGAATGATTCATTTTTGGAATGTTTTCATCATTTGGGGAGAGTATATATTGTTACGATTCAGTTTGTATTTTCGGAAGTTCTGTTATTCTTCCATTATTTCTGAAGATTGGCTATATTCATTATAACATGTTAATTCATTATTTCAGGATATTACTTCTCATCCCTGCTAGTCCAACCCACAAAGAGAAATAGAATGAGCTGATTGGATGATATGAGTTGCATGCATCCGAAAAAAAAAGAACGGGACAAAATTAATTTCGGATTCATTTGTTATGTTATGATTTGGAGATTCTGATGGATCCCTGTCCATCCAGGCCAAACACAACAAGTAGGAACCATCTTATTTCAATTTTATACCTTACCTTATTTATTTCAATATGTTTCCATTTCATACGGAGTGTATTTTTTATAATAATGAAAAATTTTACTGCGAAAAGAATCGACTGATTGTCTATGAGTCAAAGACTACCGTCCCTACATGTCTCTGTAAATGTACCTGTATATGTTTACCATGTTGACCTATACCGACTCAGTGGTGAGCTGGGTCGGTAACTGTTTTTTTGTTGTATGTGTTGTCAAAAATAATAAAAATAATAATAAAAAAAAAAGACCACCGTCCCTCTCTCATGTAAATAGAACAAATGAATCAGAGTCAATACATATTTATTCATTATGTTCTTAAGTTTAATTAATTTCCCCATTCCCAGCTGACTTTAATTTGTATGTGCATGGCCCAACAAACGAATGGTCACAAACCCAATACAAAAGCATTTTATTAGAATATTCATGCTATGCTCACTAGAATAAAAACAAATGGAGCCAAATTTGTTTGGATTATTCTTTACTGTATGTCATTATGGTATTTCAGATACTTCATACATTAACAAAAGGCCCAAACTAAAGCATCATGTTATCCGAATGAATAAGAATTAATTTGTTGTTTTCATTGAAATTCATTACTATTGTTATTTGGAGATTCAGATACATTCAAATCTCCAAATAACGCACATTTCTTTCTAATTGCAATTCATAATGAAATGAACCACACATGTCCAAATGCCACCATTGGGTGTCTCTTTCCTAGAATCATTTTAGGAGTTCTAAATCCCATAATAGAACTAAGATTGGGATTGGACTCAGGATATCCATATTCTCTAAAATTCAGGCTTGAAAGTGTGCATGCAAGCACTTATCATGACCTGCAATTTTTAAAGTGTTTTTGCATTAAAAAAGGATTCTTATATTCTGTATTAAAGTTTTGCTATAAACCACAAAGGCATTAAAGGAGTTGTAAAGGCAGAAGGTTTTTTTATCTTAATGCATTAAGATAAAAAAACCTTCTGTGTGTAGCAGCCTCCCCAGCACCCCCTAATTACTTACCTGAGCCCCATCTCTCTCCAGTGATGTCCTTGAGTGTCTTAGCCATCCAGGACTCTCCTCCTGATTGGCTGAGACACAGCAGTGGTGCCATTGGCTCCCATGGCTGTCAATCAAAGTCAGTTAGCCAATCAGAAGAGAGAGGAGGAGGGACCGGGTCGGGGCTCCATGTCTGAATGGACACACAGAGCTGTGACTCGGTTTGGGTGCCCCCATAGTAAGCTGCTTGCTGTGGGGGCACTCGACAGGAAGGAGGGGCCAGGAGCTCCAGCCAGGGACCCTGGATCCTCCTCTCCAAAACCTACTGCACAGAGGAGGTAAATATAACATGTTTGTTTTTGTTTTTTAAACAAGACTTTAAAATCACTTTAAGGGCTCTTTCACACGGGGCGGATCAGTGCTGATCCGTCCCGTGGATATCCGCTTGTTCAGCGGGGATCGCCGGAGCGATCTCCGCTGAGCAGGAAGATGACAGGTCCGTCTCTGCACTCCGTGCAGGGACGGACCTGTCAGAGCGCCGCTCTCCCCCTATGGGAGATCGGGTGACGACGGACCGTAGAGTCCGTCGTCATCCGATCCGCTCTGCAGACGGATGAAAAAATGGGGTTTTCCTCCGTCTGCAGAAACGGAGCATAGCGGGCACGGACGAGAGCGGGTGTCAGCGGATGCTCATCCGCTGACACCCGCTATCCCATAGGGATACATGTATGTCCGTTTTTCATCCAAAAACGGAAGGATGAAAAACGGACATACGGTCCGTCCGTGTGAAAGAGCCCTAACACAGAGCAGATTCAAGGTAATTGTTATGATTCAAGCTGTATTTGGGTTTGTTTAATTTAGTTCACTGATCTTGTGACCCACAGCTATCAAATTGCTTTTCTGGATGTATACTGTACTGCCTAATGTTGGGGATCGGGTGAGGATTGGGTAGAAGTGTTGCCAGAAAACATTTACTGCTGTGTGCTGCACTAGTTAAAAAATATACATGGGGATCAAAATGAAAACTGTCAGTGCAGATGTACTTATAATTGTGCATGGTAGCAGGCCGGGACTGGCCATAGGGCACACCTGGTATTGACCAGGTGGGGCGGGGATGCCCAGGCCCCCTTGGGAGTCCTGCATGCATCCCCGCCCCACCTGGCATTCTATGGCCACACTGCTGCAGTCCCACCTTCTGCCTGCTGCTGCCAGCATTAGTGGTTGGTTGCTATGGCAGCCTAGTATCTACCAGCCAAACACGTGATAGGTCCTCCCCCAGCCAAGGAGGAGAAGTTAACCAAAATTCCTCCTCCAGACCTGGCTACTGTGTTCCTGAGTCCATAAAATCCTACCCGTCGAGTCCCGTCCTCATAAATTCCAGCCACCTGGTCCCGGCTCCCAGTCTCTAATACAGCCCTCAGTAAGGAAATTCAACGTGGGGACACTGATGGGGGACCTCTAATGATGGGGACACCGATGAAGGGACCTCTAATGATGTGGACACTGGTGGGGGACCTCTAATGATGTGGACACTGGTGGGGGACCTCTAATGATGGAGACATTGATGCCCCCCCCCCCTGAAAAATGTGCTGCTCAATCTAAAATGCCCAGGCTAATTATTTGTCCCAGTCCTGGCCTGCATGACAGCAAATGTTTTGTTTTAATGGGAGGCCATAGTACTTAAAGAAAAATGCTAAATATACTTTGTATAGTTACTTGCTTCACCGGTTATTTTGTATATTCTCTCTATAATTATCATTGTAATTTTTATGTATGAATCAAATTATAACTTGAGGATTATGATACAATTAAATATGCAAAGATTTACTGTAGACACAGAGTTTCCTTTTTACAATGTAAGGTACAATGTAAGTTATGCTTTGAAGGTTTCTTTAGTCCACATTTTGTACATGCTTAGTGCACTCTTATCTGAAAAAGCATACACAGCACACTAGCACCTTTACAGCCTACAGAAAAACAATAATTTGCCAGAATGTAAGTTACAGCACAAGTGGAAGACTAATGTGCTGTTTTTTTCTCTCCCAGCAATCATTATATAGCATGTGCCAACAAACGTTTCTAAAAATGTAGAACAAATTATTCAGTCTGTTAGCACTTTGTGCCTTCATCTTTACTCACAGCGTTCCCCAAGGACGATGCTACAAAGTGACGGATGATCATTCTCTGCACTGGGAACACAAGATTAAACGTTATCCTTGAAATAGAGCACCATTTTATATAAAAAAAAGTGCTGCTATTTCTTCACTGCAAAAAAGAAATACATGTTTTCCCATGAAATCATATTTTCTCATGTTAATGTGTTAAAAGAAATAGACAGATTCCACATTAGGGAAATAAAAAAATCACGATATCATTATATCATATACAAGAAAAACAAAAACAATGTATTATTTAGAAACATGCAAATACAATTTATTTTAAAAATAATTTGATTGCAGAACACTTTATGACTTGTTTATGTCTTTTGGTAGAGAGCAATGCAATGAACATAGAATATAAGTAAAAATAATATAATTTAGAAAAATAAATGGGAGAGAAATGGGGTGTACATTCTAAAGCAGACAATATGCCCTTGTCTCATTTTGAGTCTATTACAGATATGCCCTTAGCCAGGGGCGGACTGACCATTCGGTCACTCGGGCACTGCCCGAGGGCCCCATCAGGGTTGCCAGCCTCAGTAAAACCAGGGACAGTATGTAAAAATCAATGTGTTTTTTTTTTTTTTACATCCGTCTCTGAAATGTCCCTTACCGACATCCTTTTGGTCTAAAAATCCAGAGATTATAGCTGCCCCACCTCTCCAGTACCTTCTCAGCCAAAAGAAACATGTCTGTGTATACTGTGCGATTGTATACTGTGTGTGTGTATACTGTGTGGCCCCATCATCTCCTATTGCCCGGGGGCCCCATGAGTTGTCAGTCCGCCCCTGCCCTTAGCACTGTCTTTGAAGATACAAGGCTAGGTAAGTAGTGATATAAAACTTTAAGGCTGGGTTCACACTATTGTGAATTGTATGTGGGTTTTCCTGCATCCAATTCGCATAGCAGGAGATTGTGACCGGCTTTTAATAGAGCCGGTTCACATGT
>CM053027.1:160473765-160524185 GCA_028564925.1 Lithobates sylvaticus | reverse complement strand
ACTGTCACTGCTCACCATCCTCGTGGCCTCCTCAAACGGTGACAGGACAGTGCATGCATCCTCTGATCATGCTCCACTGGCGTGGGGAAAAAAATAAAAAAAAAAATCCGAGCTCCCCTGACCCTGTTCTGGTGCCATAGTCACACAGGTACTCATCGATGGCCCTCTGCTGCGTGTGCAGTCGCTGCAGCATGGCCAACGTTGAGTTCCACCTGGTGGGCATGTCACATATAAGGCGGTTCTTAGGCAGGTTCAACTCCTTTTGCAGCTCAGCCAGCCGAGCACTGGCATTATATGATCGGCGGAAATGCACACAGACTTTCCTGGCCTGCCTCAGGACATCCTGTAAGCCTGGGTACCTGCCCAAGAACCGCTGCATCACCAGGTTAAGGACGTGAGCCATATAGGGCACATGGGTCAGCTGTCCCTGTCGCAGGGCGGAGAGGAGGTTGGTGCCATTGTCACAAACCACCATTCCTGGCTTAAGCTGGCGTGGCGTCAACCACCTCTCAGCCTGCCCCTGCAGAGCTGACAGAACCTCTGCCCCAGTGTGGCTCCTGTCCCCCAAACACACCAGCGCAAGCACGGCATGGCATATTTTTGCCTGCGTACTTGTGTTGCCCCTTGGATGCCTATGGAGCACCGCTGGTTCCGAGGACAGAGCACTCGAAGAGGCCATGGAGGAAGAAGAAGAGGAGGAGGGGGTGGAGGAGAGAGGTGTGTCACAACCAGTAGTAGCATTTTGGAGGCGTGGTGGCGGTACAACTTCCAACACTACTGCACCTTGTCCTGCATCCTTCCCAGCTGCCAAAAGAGTGACCCAATGGGCCGTAAAAGACAGGTAACGTCCCTGTCCATGCCTGCTGGACCATGAGTCAGTGGTAATATGCACCTTACCGCTGACCGCCCTGTCCAGCGAGGCATGGACATTGCCTTCCACATGCCGGTAGAGACCCGGAATCGCCTTCCGTGAGAAAAAGTGGCGTTTGGGAACCTGCCACTGAGGAACCGCACATTGAACAAACTCACGGAAGGGGGCCGACTCTACCAACTGAAAAGGCAGCAGTTGAAGTGCTAGCAATTTAGCCAAGCTAGCATTCAACCGCTGGGCATGTGAATGGCTGGGAGTAAACTTCTTTCGATGGTCCAGCAGCTGGGGCAGGTAGAATGGTAGAATCGGAAATCGGTGTACTGCTAACAGAGTGCCCGCAAGTACTTGGCTGTGACACACCTAATTCTACACCTTCATTCCTCTCAGTGCAGCTTTCACAGAGTACGGAGAGCAAGGAGAGGTCCGCTTTGTTCTTTGGTGTGGGTCTTTAATGTGCGCTTGCCAACGAGCTGCATGGCAGATCGACATATGTCTGGTCATGCTTGTGGTTCCCAAGCGGCTGATGTTTTGGCCACGCAAAATACGCTTGGAACATATGTTGCAAATAGCAGTGGTGTGATCTGATGCACTCGTCTCAAAAAAGGCCCAGACCAAAGAACTTTTGTAATAATGTGCAGAGGCAGCGCCCTGCACAGGCGGAGCTCTGCGTTGTGATTCAGTTGGTGTGCTGGCCTCAAGCTGGCCCCCGGAGGGCATCCTGCCTCGTTGGACATGTGCCGCCTCCTCCTCCTCCTCTCTCCCTTCAGGCACCCACGTGGAGTCAGTGACCTCATCATCCCTCCCTCTTCACCACTGGAGCAAACCTGGCAGTAAGCTGCAGCTGGTGGAACATAACTGCCAGATTGCTGTCCTTGAGCATCCCCTCTCTCTGCGCTCACGCTACTACCTTCCTCTAGCTGGGTATCATCATCCGAGCCTTCAAAACGCTGGGCATCCTCCTGGAGCATGTACCCAACACTGTGCTCAAACAGTTCTGGGGACTCCTCAGGAGGATATGGTGGGTCTAGGGAAGGGGTGCCTGATGATGCCATTGAGTACGCGTTGGCAGCTTATTTGCCAGTACCCTGAGCCTGGGTGAGAGGAGGAGGGCTTGGTCATCCACTCTACCAAGCCTTCGGCATGATGTGGCTCCACATGTCCAGCTGCCGAAAAGAAGGACAAGCGTGTCCCATGGCCACGTGCTGATGGCGATGCACCACGTCCACGACCAGCAATGTTGTCTCTAGACACAGAGCCTGCTTGTCCTGTTTTCTTGCCTCTGGACTGTCTGCCTCTCCTTGTCGGTCTTCCAGGCATTGTAGTGGGTAGTGTATAGTGTGCTGGAGTCACAAAGCACACACACTAACTCCTGCAGATGGCTGCCTTAGATGACAACAACAGGGCCTTAGGGCAGATAGAGGCTGAGGTGGTTTATTGTGTGCTGCGCTCTACTCACACAGCACACACACACACATGCTAGCTCCTGCAAATGCCTGGCTGCCTTAGATGACAACAACAGGGCCTTACGGCAGATAGAGGCTGAGGTGGTGGCTGCCTTAGATGACAACAACAGGGCCTTACGGCAGATAGAGGCTGAGGTGGTGGCTGTCTTAGATGACAACAACAGGGCCTTACGGCAGATAGAGGCTGTGGTGGTTTATTGTGTGCTGCTCTCTACTCACACAGCACACACACACACGCTAGCTCCTGCAAATGCATGGCTGCCTTAGATGACAACAACAGGGCCTTACGGCAGATAGAGGCTGAGGTGGTGGCTGCCTTAGATGACAACAACAGGGCCTTTTGACAGATAGAGGCTGAGGTGGTTTATTGTGTGCTGCACTCTACTCACACAGCACACACACACACACACGCTAGCTCCTGCAAATGCCTGGCTGCCTTAGATGACAACAACAGGGCCTTACGGCAGATAGAGGCTGAGGTGGTGGGTGCCTTAGATAACAACAACAGGGCCTTATGACAGATAGAGGCTGAGGTGGTTTATTGTGTGTTGTGCTCTACTCACACATCACACACACACACGCTAGCTCCTGCAAATGCCTGGCTGCCTTAGATGACAACAACAGGGCCTTACAGCAGATAGAGGCTGAGGTGGTGCTGCCTTAGATGACAACAACAGGGCCTTACGGCAGATAGAGACTGAGGTGGTGGCAGCCTTAGATGACAACAACAGGGCCTTACGGCAGATAGAGGCTGAGGTGGTGGCTGCCTTAGATGACAACAACAGGGCCTTACGGCAGATAGAGGCTGACGTGGTAGCTGCCTTAGATCACAACAACAGGGCCTTATGACAGATAGAGGCTGAGGTGGTGGCTGCCTTAGATGACAACAACAGGGCCTTAAGGCAGATAGAGGCTGAGGTGGTGGCTGCCTTAGATGACAACAGGGCCTTATGACAGATAGAGGCTGAGGTGGTTTATTGTGTGCTGTGCTCTACTCACACAGCACACACACACACACACACACGCTAGCTCCTGCAAATGCCTGGCTGCCTTAGATGACAACAACAGGGCCTTACGGCAGATAGAGGCTGAGGTGGTGGCTGCCTTAGATGACAACAACAGGGCCTTACGGCAGATAGAGGCTGAGGTGGTTTATTGTGTGCTGTGCTCTACTCACACAGCACACACACACGCTAGCTCCTGCAAATGCCTGGCTGCCTTAGATGACAACAACAGGGCCTTACGGCAGATAGCGGCTGAGGTGGTGGCTGCCTTAGATGACAACAGGGCCTTATGGCAGATAGAGGCTGAGGTGGTTTCTTGTGTGCTGCTCTCTACTCACACAACACACACACACCCTAGCTCCTGCAAATGCCTGGCTGCCTTAGATGACAACAACAGGGCCTTACGGCAGATAGCGGCTGAGGTGGTGGCTGCCTTAGATGACAACAGGGCCTTACGGCAGATAGAGGCTGAGGTGGTTTATTGTGTGCTGCTCTCTACTCACACAGCACACACACGCTAGCTCCTGCAAATGCCTGGCTGCCTTAGATGACAACAAAAGGGCCTTACGGCAGATAGAGGCTGAGGTGGTGGCTGCCTTAGATGACAACAACAGGGCCTTATGACAGTTAGAGGCTGAGGTGGTTTATTGTGTGATGCGCTCTACTCACACAGCACACACACACACACACACGCTAGCTCCTGCAAATGCCTGGCTGCCTTAGATGCCAACAACAGGGCCTTACGGCAGATAAAGGCTGAGGTGGTGGCTGCCTTAGATGACAACAACTGGGCCTTATGGCAGATAGAGGCTAAGGTGGTGGCTGCCTTAGATGACAACAGGGCCTTACGGCAGATAGAGGCTGAGGTGGTGGCTGCCTTAGATGACAACAGGGCCTTACGGCAGATAGAGGCTGAGGTGGTTTATTGTGTGCTGCGCTCTACTCACACAGCACACACAC
Source organism: Lithobates sylvaticus (assembly GCA_028564925.1). Classification (NCBI taxonomy): domain Eukaryota; kingdom Metazoa; phylum Chordata; class Amphibia; order Anura; family Ranidae; genus Lithobates; species Lithobates sylvaticus. Next base: position 160,519,887 of record CM053027.1, on the reverse strand, counting down.
ACGCTAGCTCCTGCAAATGCCTGGCTGCCTTAGATGACAACAACAGGGCCTTATGGCAGATAGAGGCTGAGGTGGTGGCTACCTTAGATGACAACAGGGCCTTAAGGCAGATAGAGGCTGAGGTGGTGGCTACCTTAGATGACAACAACAGGGCCTTACGGCAGATAGAGGCTGAGGTGGTGGCTGCCTTAGATGACAACAGGGCCTTACGGCAGATAGAGGCTGAGGTGGTGGCTGCCTTAGATGACAACAACAGGGTCTTATGACAGATAGAGGCTGAGGTGGTTTATTGTGTGCTGCGCTCTACTCACACAGCACACACACACACACGCTAGCTCCTGCAAATGCCTGGCTGCCTTAGATGACAACAACAGGGCCTTACGGCAGATAGAGGCTGAGGTGGTGGGTGCCTTAGATAACAACAACAGGGCCTTATGACAGATAGAGGCTGAGGTGGTTTATTGTGTGTTGTGCTCTACTCACACAGCACACACACACACGCTAGCTCCTGCAAATGCCTGGCTGCCTTAGATGACAACAACAGGGCCTTACAGCAGATAGAGGCTGAGGTGGTGGCTGCCTTAGATGACAACAACAGGGCCTTACGGCAGATAGAGACTGAGGTGGTGGCAGCCTTAGATGACAACAACAGGGCCTTACGGCAGATAGAGGCTGAGGTGGTGGCTGCCTTAGATGACAACAACAGGGCCTTACGGCAGATAGAGGCTGACGTGGTAGCTGCCTTAGATCACAACAACAGGGCCTTATGACAGATAGAGGCTGAGGTGGTGGCTGCCTTAGATGACAACAACAGGGCCTTAAGGCAGATAGAGGCTGAGGTGGTGGCTGCCTTAGATGACAACAGGGCCTTATGACAGATAGAGGCTGAGGTGGTTTATTGTGTGCTGCGCTCTACTCACACAGCACACACACACACACACACGCTAGCTCCTGCAAATGCCTGGCTGCCTTAGATGACAACAACAGGGCCTTACGGCAGATAGAGGCTGAGGTGGTGGCTGCCTTAGATGACAACAACAGGGCCTTACGGCAGATAGAGGCTGAGGTGGTTTATTGTGTGCTGTGCTCTACTCACACAGCACACACACACGCTAGCTCCTGCAAATGCCTGGCTGCCTTAGATGACAACAACAGGGCCTTACGGCAGATAGCGGCTGAGGTGGTGGCTGCCTTAGATGACAACAGGGCCTTATGGCAGATAGAGGCTGAGGTGGTTTCTTGTGTGCTGCTCTCTACTCACACAACACACACACACCCTAGCTCCTGCAAATGCCTGGCTGCCTTAGATGACAACAACAGGGCCTTACGGCAGATAGCGGCTGAGGTGGTGGCTGCCTTAGATGACAACAGGGCCTTACGGCAGATAGAGGCTGAGGTGGTTTATTGTGTGCTGCTCTCTACTCACACAGCACACACACGCTAGCTCCTGCAAATGCCTGGCTGCCTTAGATGACAACAAAAGGGCCTTACGGCAGATAGAGGCTGAGGTGGTGGCTGCCTTAGATGACAACAACAGGGCCTTATGACAGTTAGAGGCTGAGGTGGTTTATTGTGTGATGCGCTCTACTCACACAGCACACACACACACACACACGCTAGCTCCTGCAAATGCCTGGCTGCCTTAGATGCCAACAACAGGGCCTTACGGCAGATAAAGGCTGAGGTGGTGGCTGCCTTAGATGACAACAACTGGGCCTTATGGCAGATAGAGGCTAAGGTGGTGGCTGCCTTAGATGACAACAGGGCCTTACGGCAGATAGAGGCTGAGGTGGTGGCTGCCTTAGATGACAACAGGGCCTTACGGCAGATAGAGGCTGAGGTGGTTTATTGTGTGCTGCGCTCTACTCACACAGCACACACACACACGCTAGCTCCTGCAAATGCCTGGCTGCCTTAGATGACAACAACAGGGCCTTATGGCAGATAGAGGCTGAGGTGGTGGCTACCTTAGATGACAACAGGGCCTTAAGGCAGATAGAGGCTGAGGTGGTGGCTACCTTAGATGACAACAACAGGGCCTTACGGCAGATAGAGGCTGAGGTGGTGGCTGCCTTAGATGACAACAGGGCCTTACGGCAGATAGAGGCTGAGGTGGTGGCTGCCTTAGATGACAACAACAGGGTCTTATGACAGATAGAGGCTGAGGTGGTTTATTGTGTGCTGCGCTCTACTCACACAGCACACACACACACACGCTAGCTCCTGCAAATGCCTGGCTGCCTTAGATGACAACAACAGGGCCTTACGGCAGATAGAGGTTAAGGTGGTGGCTGCCTTAGATGACAACAACAGGGCCTTTTGACAGATAGAGGCTGAGGTGGTTTATTGTGTGCTGTGCTCTACTCACACAGCACACACACACACACACACACACACTAGCTCCTGCAAATGCCTGGCTGCCTTAGATGACAACAACAGGGCCTTACGGCAGATAGAGGCTGAGGTGGTGGCTGCCTTAGATGACAACAACAGGGCCTTACGGCAGATAGAGGCTGAGGTGGTTTATTGTGTGCTGCTCTCTACTCACATAACACACACACACACTAGCTCCTGCAAATGCCTGGCTGCCTTAGATGACAACAACAGGGCCTTGCGGCAGATAGAGGCTGAGGTGGTGGCTGCCTTAGATGACAACAGGGCCTTACGGCAGATAGAGGCTGAGGTGGTGGCTGCCTTAGATGACAACAGGGCCTTACGGCAGATAGAGGCTGATGTGGTTTATTGTGTGCTGCTCTCTACTCACACAGCACACACACAATCTAGCTCCTGCAAATGCCTGGCTGCCTTAGATGACAACAACAGGGCCTTACGGCAGATAGAGGCTGAGGTGGTGGCTACCTTAGATGACAACAGGGCCTTAAGGCAGATAGAGGCTGAGGTGGTGGCTGCCTTAGATGACAACAACAGGGCCTTACGGCAGATAGAGGCTGAGGTGGTGGCTGCCTTAGATGACAACAACAGGGCCTTACGGCAGATAGAGGCTGAGGTGGTGGCTGCCTTAGATGACAACAACAGGGCCTTATGACAGATAGAGGCTGAGGTGGTTTATTGTGTGCTGCGCTCTACTCACACAGCACACACACACGCTAGCTCCTGCAAATGCCTGGCTGCCTTAGATGACAACAACAGGGCCTTACAGCAGATAGAGGCTGAGGTGGTGGCTGCCTTAGATGACAACAACAGGGCCTTACGGCAGATAGAGGCTGAGGTGGTGGCTGCTTAGATGACAACAACAGGGCCTTATGACAGATAGAGGCTGAGGTGGTTTATTGTGTGCTGTGCTCTACTCACACAGCACACACACACACACACACGCTAGCTCCTGCAAATGCCTGGCTGCCTTAGATGACAACAACAGGGCCTTACAGCAGATAGAGGCTGAGGTGGTGGCTGCCTTAGATGACAACAACAGGGCCTTACGGCAGATAGAGGCTGAGGTGGTGGCTGCCTTAGATGACAACAACAGGGCCTTACGGCAGATAGAGGCTGAGGTGGTGGCTGCCTTAGATGACAACAACAGGGCCTTACGGCAGAAGCTAATGGCAATGACTGCATTCCGTGGTACCTACTACAGTGTTTTCCAGCTTCCAGGAAATTCCAACAGGTATGATATATACATACTTACTGTACATTGGTCAAAGCTGCACCAATGTAACTATGTAAAAACTGCCATACCTGGAATTCAGCTTTAATAATGAAACCCTGGTCAATTCCCTGCTCCCTAATCAGTGATTGACTAGAAAGGCATAGCAAAATCACAATGACGAGTCATCCCTCTGTTCATTCCCTCTGTCAGTATGTTCTTTATACAGTGCCTTGAAAAAGTATTTATACCTCTTGAGATTTTCTACATTTTGTCATGTTACAACCAAAAACGTAAATGTATTTTATTGGGATTTTATGACAAAGACAAAGTGGCACATAATTGTAAAGTTGAAGAAAAATGATAAATGGTTTTCCAATTTTTTTTTTTTTACAAATAAATATCTGAAAAGTTTGGCGTGCATTTGTATTCAGACACCTTTACTCAGATACCCCTAACTAAAATCTAGTGACCCAATTGCCTTCAGAAGTCTCCTAGCTAGTAAATAGAGTCCACCTGTGTGTAATTTAATCTCAGTATAAATACAGCTGTTCTGTGAAGTCCTCAGAGGTTTGTTAGAGAACATTAGTGAACAAACAGCATCATGAAGGCCAATGAACACACCAGACAGGTCAGGGATAAAATTGTGGAGAAGTTTAAAGCAGGCTTAGGTTATAAAAAAATATCCCAAGCTTTGAACATCTCACGGAGCACTGTTTAATCCATCTTTCGAAAATGCAAAGAGTATGGCACAACTGCAAACCTACCAAGGCATGGCCGTCCACCTAAACTGACAAGGAGCAAGGAGAGCATTAATCAGAGAAACAGCCAAGAGGCCCATGGTAACTCTAGAGAAGCTGCAGAGATCCACAGCTCAGGTGGGAGAATCTGTCCACAGGACAACTATTAATCGTGCACTCCACAAATCTGACCTTTATGGAAGAGTGGCAAGAAGAAAGGCATTGTTGAAAGAAAGCCATAAGAAGTCCAGTTTGCAGTTTGCGAGAAGCCAGGTGCGGGACACAGCAAAAATGTGGAAGAAGGTGCTATGGCCAGATGAGACCAATATTGAACTTTTTGGCCTAAACGCAAAAATGCTATGTGTGGCAGAAAACGAACACTGCACATCACCCTGAACACACCATCCCCACCGTGAAACATGGTGGTGGCAGCATCATGTTGTGGGGATGCTTTTCTTCAGCAGGGACAGGGAAGCTGGTCAGAGTTGATGGGAAGATGGATGGAGCCAAATACAGGACAATCTTAGAAGAAAACCTGTTAAGCCCCATACACACATGGATTCTGTCCTATCAGACAATGTTGTCGGAAATTCCGACCGTGTGTAGGCACCATCGGACAGTTTCCATCGGATTGTCTGATGGACAAAGTCCTATCTCCTGCTGGATAGATTTTTTGACAACAAAGTCCGATCACACCAAATCCGATCGCGTGTAGCGAATTCCGACGGACAAAGTGCTACGCATGCTCAGATCACATTACAAGACCAAAGCTATTGGCTACTAGCCTCTACGTAGTCCCATCGTAGGCAACAAACGTCACCACGTTCAGAATGATCGGATTTTCCGACAACTTTGTCCGACCGTGTGTACGCAAAACCAACATCGGACAAAGTACGACGGACATGATCCGACGGACCTGGTCCTCGGATAATCTGCGCGTGTGTATGGGGCTTTAGAGTCTGCAAAAGACTTGAGACTGGGGCGGAGGTTCACCTTCCAGCAGGACAACGACCCTAAACATACAGCCAAAGCTACAATGGAATAGTTTGGATCAAAACATATTCATGTGTTAGAATGGCCTAGTCAAAATCCAGACTTAAATCCACTTGAGAATCTATGGCAAGACTTGAAAATTGCTGTTCACAGACGCTCTCCATCCAATCTGACAGAACTTGAGCTATTTTGCAAAGAAAAATCAGCAAAAATGTCACTTTCTAGATGTGCAAAGCTGGTAGAGACATCCCCAAAAAGACTTGCAACTGTAATTGCAGTGAAAGCTGGTTCTACAAAGTATTGATTCAGGGGGGCTGAATACAAATGCACGCCACACTTTTCACATATTTATTTGTAAAAAATTTGGAGAACCATTTATCATTTTCCTTCTACTTCACAATTATGTGCCACTTTGTGTTGGTCTATCACATACAATCCCAATAAAATACATTTATGTTTTTGTCTGTAACATGACAAAATGTGGAAAATTTCAAGGGGTATGAATACTTTTTCAAGGCACTGTATGTTTATATTCACTGCATAATGACTGACTCAGTTCTAGCATCTCTTCCACTCTGAGTGGGGAGTACAAAAGGCTGATATTAGGTCAAAAGTTGGATAGTTTAAAAATAAATGTAATAGATTGTTTTAATAAACTCATAACTGCTTTAACTAGTTTTTGTTTATATTGCCTGAAGTTCATATTCCTTGACGAGTGTGTTATTTGCATTGTTAGCAACAGCACACTGTGAATTCTTAGTGTGAAACTACTTATGCTGTTGAAGTTATGCTCTTTATTATCTTACAGCTTGGTTCCAGAGCAATTATTATGGTCTTTGAGTTAATACTTCTCTCACTGGAGAGATGTTGGGTGGTGTGTTGCAGAAATTAACCTGCTGCTAAACTTACTGCCATACAGCTATACTTACTGTATATACAATGCCATATATACTTGCAAAAATAAATGATACATACTATTTATACATAATGGTATGGTTGGGGGGGGGGGGGGGGTAACTGTGAGAAACACAATTTCATTATTTTTTTAATTTTATAATTATTTTGTACTTTCATGAAGAAATACTGCAGAGGCGTATCCTATTGATTTTATGCAGACTCAACAAATACACCGTAAAAATAACTTTCTTGAACCTGAATGCAGATTATTTACATCCAGAGCTGTGTGTCTGTCCCTGTAGGGATGTAAACATTGACATGTACGTTAAGACCCAGCATGTCATTGCTTTTGACAGGCTGATTGCATGTGGCTGCTCAGAACACCTATTGTTCCCCGAGCACATAAACACAAAACTCTGCATGGAGGTATGGGTGGTATGGGTCCATGTGCCATGTGGATGAACCCTAATTGACCAAAAAATTCAATGTCATAGTCTTAAATTATTTATATATGCTAAGTTAGGTAAAAAAATGTTTGTGTATTTAATTTTTTTTAGATTTTTTTTATTATAAAAACATGGTAGTTTTAGGTAACACTGTTCTTAGATATGTTTTTGATCTGGTTTCTGTTCAAGTAACTTTTGGGTAGACTGTTTAATGCTTTCTGTCTCTGTGGTATTTGTACAATAAATAGGAGGAAGAGTGCAGTTGTCATCTTGACAGGCAGGCTTTCATAAAATCAAAAACATTTCCAAAAGTTCTACTAATTTCTCACACTACCAAAATATATTTTTGTCTTTCATGTTTATTTTTGTGCCCTCCTTGGAAAGATTTCTCATCACTTTCTGCCCTGACATAAGGCAGACTGTTCCTAATAGGGACACTGGAAAACTGCAAGAAGCTCTAACATTTTCCTGCTTTAGCCAAACAAAGTATGTTTGGGTTAATTTGGCTCTAAAGAAGAAGTGTGGGGTTTCTAAGAAAATGCTGTCACTTCCATCATCCAATCATGTGCAAGCAAAAATGCTGTTTTTTTTTTTTTTTTTTTTTTTTTTTTTTTTTTTTTTTTTTTTTTTTTTTTTTTTTTTTTTTTTTTTTTGTTTTTTTTTTTTTTTTTTTTTTGTTTTTTTTTGTTTTATTTTTTTTTTTTTTTTTTTTTTTTTTTTTTTTTTTTTTTTTTTTTTTTTTTTTTTTTTTTTTTTTTTTTTTTTTTTTTTTTTTTTTTTTTTTTTTTTTTTTTTTTTTTTGTTTTTTTTTTTTTTTTTTTTTTTTTTTTTGTTTTTTTTTTTTTTTTTTGTTTTTTTTTTTTTTTTTTTTTTTTTTTTTTTTTTTTTTTTTTTTTTTTTTTTTTTTTTTTTTTTTTTTTTTTTTTTTTTTTTTTTTTTTTTTTTTTTTTTTTTTTTTTTTTTTTTTTTTTTTTTTTTTTTTTTTTTTTTTTTATTTTTTTTTTTTTTTTTTTTTTTTTTTTTTTTTTTTTTTTTTTTTTTTTTTTTTTTTTTTTTTTTTTTTTTTTTTTTTTTTTTTTTTTTTTTTTTTTTTTTTTGTTTTTTTTTTTCATTTTTCTGGCATGTGATTGGGTACTTTTTACAAAGTGAAGCTTTTACCTCATTTACTAAGCTCTGGAGCAGCTGCACTTGCAGGGTGCAACATAAGCCAGGAAATGAGCCGAAGTCAGGGCAGGCAGCACGCAAGCAAAAGTGGTAGACGAAGCCAGGGTTGGTACATAGGTAGTCAGGCATAGAATACAAGTAATACAAGGCAAACCAGGATCACAACAAAACTAGGAAGCTGCTCAAGCAACACTGGCTGCACTGAGCATGTCTATATATAGGGAATAAGACTGTAAAGTGGGCCAGGAAATGATAGATGGGAAAGGGATAAAAATCCACAGTGAGGCAGGCAACGCCCATAGGTGAACATAGAAGCCAGCATCACATGTGAATGAAATCATAAATCTAGTAAAACCACTGCAGCAAGGAAGTAAGAATTTTGCAAACAGAAAACTGCAGGCTAGACCGGGACAAAACAATTCTATCATCCAAAATAAACCATTCCAATGAATCTCTAAATGTAGCATTTAGGCCTAATGCACACTGGGCTTAAAAACACAATTTTAACAAGCTTTAGGCTTTTTTTTCCAGCCTGTAAAAATACCTCTATGTTACAGTAGGGCCTATGTGTCTATGCACACATAGGCATTTACAAGTGTATCCAGTTGCCACTTACCTTCAGGACCACCTCAAATACCTCATGAAAAATTCCAGTCAGGTTTCCACTTTGCTCACAGTACAGAGACTGCTCTCGTCAGAGTTACAAATGACCTCCTCATATCATCCGATGCTGGCTTTCCCTACCTCCGTATCCTTCTGGACCTTTCTGCTGCATTTGATACTGTGGATCATGGCATTCTTTTACAACGGCTTCACCTTACCGTATGACACAGCCCTCAGCTGGTTTAAATCTTACCTCACAACCCGGACAGAATACATCTCCCTGGGCCACTTCAAATCAAATCCACATATAGTTACTTGTGGTGTCCCCCAGGGGTCAGTCCTTGGCCCCATCCTTTTCATCCTCTATCTTACCCCCCTTGGCCAAATTATCAGCCGCCACAAAATTTCTTTCCACTGCTATGCCGATGACACACAGCTATATGGAAATGCAACAGCTGAAACTCTACCTTCACAGTCATCCCTATCAGCCCTCACTACCTGTCTGGAGGAGATAACGGTATGGATGAACCACAATTTTCTTCAACTAAACAGTTCCAAAACTGAAGTCATCCTGATTGGCACTCCTTACCAGACCAAATCATCATCCATAACCAGCATCACCTTTTCTGGCTCTAACGTCCCTTTCTCATCAATAGTCACAAATCTTGGTGTAAAAATGGACTCTCAATTCACTTTTGAAGCCCATATAAATCACCTATGCAAGACCTCTTGAGCAGAAGAAAACCTGGAACATGCATAAACGCACATAAAAGCATATAAATACTAGACGTATTTTGGAGTGTTTGGTCATTAAAGGATAAGTTCATCTTTGTGAACATGTTACACCCATATTTAGGGTGTAACATGTAACATGCTCAGCATCAGTCCCCTCTTTCCGCAACCCCACCTCCTTGTGATCCAGGGATCTTCTCCCCGTATTCGCTGTCACAGTTCAAAGAGAGTGTGGCCATGCAGGACTCCGCCCACCCCCCAATAAAATAAACTGAGCACTAATCTACATGATTACACCCTGTGACGGACCCAACCTGGACACTGATTATGGCCCATGGAGGAGACTTTGAGATTTTGTCTTGCTCTCCCGGTGAGAACATAGAAAAAAGCTCAGTTCAGCCTCTGATCCCATGGAGAGAGCAGATCATTCTCTAATGATGGACAACTACATGATAAACTGTGAGAACAGGATTTGGATTAATTCTCTGAATAAAGACAATAAAGCTTCCCTTCTGGAGTGGATAGAAAAATGTATTATTAATCTTTAATAGGTTAATGGTCAGAGGAAAAATGGTGCCTCTCCTGCAGACTGGGTTGGAGGAGCTCCTCCCCTTGGGACAGAAATATTTATCAACACTATCCCTCAAGAAATCTATGAAGATAAATTAATTCCACTTTATCAAACTGCTGGGACATTGTATGAGTTTTGTCTCATAGACTGTTGTAGACTGTTGCCGAACTGTCTGAGGTGGGTTGAGATCCCAATTAATCAAAGCATTGTCTGGGAGTCTGGCTGTTGATTAGCTTACTGTTAATTATATCTAATTTAATTAAGATCACTGATGGTTGTTATCTGTTAATTGGATTGCTGTTTGAAGTTTTCATTGTCATATTAATATCCCCAAGAGGGGGATGCCCTGCTGGGGTGTATAAAGTATGTATCTGAGTTTTAGTAAACAGTCATTCTTTTGGCTTTTACCTCAACAACTTGTATGTGTACGATGTTTGGGGTAAAGGGCTGGTATTAGCTATTGGTCTCCTGGAAGGGTGTGGAAGGCATGAGGCACTGTTTGGCAGAAGCACCCAGATGGGGTGCCAGGTGGTCCTCCACACCCCCTCAGAATAAATTTCCCCACCTAACAGTACAAATTCACCCCCCTGCTGAAATCCCCCCTCCCAGAACATATCTTTGCCCCCATCCCCCAAATCACCTCTCCTAGCATAAATCCTCTACCACTAAAATCCCCCCTCTTAGCACAAATCCTCCCCCCCCCCCCGTCCCAACACAGATCCCCCTAAATTACCACTCCTAGCATACCAGTGGGCTTCGGCTGCCCACACTTAAGATGGGAAATTGCTCAGCGGGGACTGCTAAGTATTTTTTTTTGTTTAATAAATAACATTTAAAAAAACCTACATTAGATACTAATGCTGCTTGCTATAGGTTTTAGTGCGAACAACATGGGGGTGTTTTTCAACAAAAATAAATAAAAATGCTGGAACTCCGCTTTAATGTTCCATTGGGCTGCTTTATTTTGTATTTTTATTTTTTTATTTTTTTGCATGGTGATAAATTGGGTTGTTAGCAAGTCGGTTATAAGTTCTGGACAAGAAGAAAGAAAATTTCCCCTGGTTGGTGGACTTTAAAGGCACAGCAAATCTTTCCCCAAAAAACAAGATAAGAGTAAAGTAATAACAAAATTTATTTATAACAAAATATACATAAAAATTTCAGTAGAGCGTTTTTACAGAATCAGCATAAAAAATGCATCAACATCTTATTAGAGATCAGACCCAACGCGTTTCGGAGTTTATCAGAGATGTCCCCCTTCTTCAAGGGTCACAATACCAGGAAACAGATTCCCGTTATAGATGAAGATGCAATGGTTGAAAATACTCCACTATGTTAAAAACAAGAGAGTGCACTGAATGAATCAGATATCTTCCATGGGGAGATCCAACAATGTCAATATGGGCCGAGGTTTACAGAGCCTATGTCTAGTAGAGGGCTGTATCTAGAGAATGTGATAGAAGCCCATCCCTGGATGTAGGATGGTATCAGAAGGCCGCAAACGGTGGAGGAGGAACGCACCACAGGACTACTGGGGTCAGCAAAAAGATGAGGAGTCCTCTATCATATTCAACTCGCTAGTCGCATCGAGCAGTGGTAGCCCTACAAAAAGGCCAACACAATCTTGGAAAATCTGTTGTAGTAGTATATGCAGCCGCCTGTCTGTCCATCAGCACGTCTTCAGTGCAGTTCTGGACAAAGGTACCTTTAGGAATTAAGTATTAATTAATACTACCATCTAACCCTTAAAACAGCAAACAATAAACTAAATGTTGACCCCAAGAACAGAGTTCTTCTGAATCCAGAGCAGAAATGTTGCCCCTGATTCTGACCTGTTCATCTATTATATGCCAAGGAGGAAGCCAAACACAAGCTAGATGGCTGATGTAGAGATGGTGGTCAATCAGTTATGGTGACTGAAGATTATCATATATGAAATTAAATCTTTGGTAGGTATAATTGAGACAGCTTTCAAGCTGAAGCAGTCACAAAAAAGCAGTGTAACCAACCAAATTATATATGAAAAGCCCCACAAGGGATTTCAAGAGAAGCTTACATCACACGAGATTTCAGAAGTTGTGGCAATGGGTTGATGTGTCCATTTTGCCTCCTGTACCCTCTAATATAGTGGTGTTCAGGCTTAAAATGCTGCTAATTAACTGATACAAGTAAATATATCCTTGTTCTGGCTGTACTATTATCAGTTCAGGAGTTATGAAATACACTAAAGTTTAGATTTGTTGCCAATAACATCCAGCCAGAAATACGTATTTGGCTGTTCTACCAGCTGAGCTATTTACAACAGATGATGAATCTGATACTATTAACGAAGACTGTCTGTTAAAGCGGTTGTAATCTGCTGGGTGATTTTTTTTTCTGATCTGAAAGGTAATGCCATAATGTGCTAGTATGCATTGTGAAACTTAGCTGAAAACAAAGCCTTCCAGTGATGCGCTGTCACTGCTGGAGGCTGTTTCCAACTTCAACCGTCTGCGGTACCCGGCTGTGTGACTGGCCAGAGCAGCAATGATGTCACTCCAGTGCATGTGCTGGGAAGCAGCTGTTTACGACACAGGACTCTAAAGGAATGGCCCAGGCACATGCGTCGGTGATGTCATCAGCTGCATATACAATAAATTTCTCCTAAACATTGAATGTTTAGGAGATATTTACAGAACCTATACTTCAGGTAAGCCTTATTATGGACTTACCTATAGGAGCAAGTCAGAGATGGGAGTTTACTCCCACTTTAAGCTTCTAGTTACTCAAGTCTGAAAGTTTGAAAGTTTTATAATGGCCACAAGACTACTAATCCTATCAAAGTACTTATAAGGGTGCTTGGAATGCAGCTAAAGGTTTGCTAATTGCATAAGATGCCTTCCTGGGATTATTTTATCACTGCTGTTATGCATCTCCTTCATTTTACAAAATGTCATGGCTGACTTAGGAATCCTGAATAATATGGCTGCCCTGTCTCACACCGGTTTGTGGAGTGCCCAGTTGGTATTATCATCACATGTCAAACTAAACCTTCTGTTTTTAATGAAAATGGTTGTTTGTTTGTGAGGTACATTACCTGTCAATGTGCACCTCACTGCAAAAGCCAGTTATAAATTGGGGTGGTTTCCATCTTTTTGTATGGCTTGTTTGCTGGATTTGACATGTGGTCAAATTGAATGCCTTCAGATGCCTTTGTGCCACCTGCCCTTAATTTATCCACAGTTAGATAGGAGTGCATTATAGAGTGGAGCCTTGGTGTAGGCACCATGGCCTCCACATATATTTGAAAATGTGTGCAACTAAATCCTCTCTTTTTAATGTGAATTGTTAGACAGGGTCAATTTATTTTTATTTTTTTGCAGACTAGCTAGTAAGTTTGCTGGGAAATTTTTGTTTGTTTGTAAAGTGGGAGGTGGGTGAAATGGTGGCGAGCGGGCAGTGATGAGATAGGGTGTTCAGTAGTAGCATGTCCAAGAAGGCATCAAATACAGCATCTGCCAAATGGTAACATTACCAACAAAAAGTATGATATTATGGAACTTTTATCAAATGTCACCTTCAATACAGCTGTGTAATATGGCAATATATTTGGCTTTTTTGATATAGCGCTGTCAATGGTATGGCTGACGTAATTGATTGGTGCCGCATCCTCAGAATAATAGTAAACAGATATTTTTTTTGTACACCAGGATTTTTAAAGGCACCCACACGTCTTACAAAATATATAGAAAATGTATGTAACATGTACACTATGGGGGAGATTTTCTAAAACTGGTGCACTGAGAATCTGGTGCAGCTGTGCATGGTAGCCAATCAGCTAGTTCTGACTTCAGCTTGTTCAATTAATCTTTGGCAATAAAACCTGAAAGCTGAATGGTTTCTATGCAAAGCTGCATCAGATTTTGCACTCTTCAGCTTTAGTAAATAACCCCCTATATCTGTATATCCATTCCATCAAACTGTTCTCACAGATGTTTCCATACAATTAGATCAATAAAGAGAACACATCCAATATCTCAATATGTTTTGTGAACATAAATTCACTTCCTCTGGGGTGGATGTTACTGACAAAATATATATAAAATATAAGAAAAACATAAATTAACTTCACAACAGTTGTAGCAGAATATGGTACTGATCTAAAGGGACACCAACTTCCAAACACTTCAATCAGCTTAGAAATAAAACCCTAAAAACTTCAGGAGGACTGGCAGCGAGACCATCTTCCCCAGGAGCACTGGGGGAAAATTGGGACCCAAAGAGGCAAAGGGTACGAGGGTTGCACAGAGTAGTGGAAGATGGATGATCTGCCACAGACACACCTATAATCCCTTAAGATATGAGCAAATCTAAGAAATGTTTACACAGTATGTCTGCACACATATGCGTGCGCAGCTATCAAATAAAGTATATTGTATTTCTTAAAAAGATTTTCAAACACAGGATAGTAAGGTATGTCCTGGTCAACTTGCCACCTGCTTTCGGGACTGTGGAGATCTTGGTACATGCATACACACATGGTGGACCTATTAAGGGGCTTTTGGGACAAAAATGTTGTCACACCTATTCAACAGATCCATTCACCCAAATAACACATCTTTTACTATGGTCATTATCTAGCACCACCAGGTTTGTCTCCAGTACAGGCCCCGGAATTCCCCATCTTCTCCCTCATCCCCTACTTTGCTCTTTTTCTTTCCTCTTCACCTTCCTGCATTTTACTGTATAGTTCCCTGGCATTGTTTTGTTCTCTACTATTCCCCGAGTTATGGTTGGGGTGAGCCACTCAAATGCAGACTATTTACATTTTACATTTTTTTATTTCCACTGTGTTTCCACGATTGTCTATGCCACTGCCTTTCAGTTTAACCACTTCAGCCGCGGAAGATTTGACCCCCTTCCTGACCAGAGAACTTTTTTACAATTTGGCACTGCGTCGCTTTAACTGACAACTGTGCGGTTGTTCAATGCTGTACCCAAAGGAAATATGCGTCCTTTTTTTGCCACAAATAGAGCTTTCTTTTGGTGGTATTTGATCACCTCTGCGGTTTTCATTTTTTTGCACTATAAAAAAAGAGCGACAATATCCCCCAAAAAAATTTTAAACAACAAATCTCTTCATCAGTTTAGGCCAATATATATTCTTCCACATATTTTTGCGTCTGCAAAATATGGGAAAGATTTATGGCATTTTTATGGTATAATTATTATTCTTTACTAGTAATGGCGGTGATCTGCGACTTTTAGCGACATTGCGACAAACAGATCGGAGACTTTTTTGACACTTTTTTTGGGACCATTGACATTTATACAGCGATCAGTACTATAAATATTCACTGATTACTGTGTAAATGTCACTGGCAGGGAAGGGGTTAACACTAGGGGCGATCAAGGGGTTAAATGTGTGTTCCCTCAGTGTGTTCTAACAGTATGGGGATAGGATTGACTAGGAGAGGAAACATATTGTTTTTCCTACTTAGTAGGAACAAACAATATGGCTCCTCTCCTCTGATAGCACAGTGATTTGTGTGTTTACACACACAAATCCCCGTGCTAACGCTCGCGCGTACCCTCTGGTGGCCGAAAAAGAGAAGGACGTATGGGATTTCACCCAGGAAAGCCATTGTGCCGCAGGTTATCTGCGTTACATGGTCGGGAACCAGTTCCAAATACTAATCCCTCATCGAGGAACCCAAATCCAGATCTACATTGTTATTGCACATTTTACACACATCTCTGTGCGTGGAGACTTTTGTGATTCTTCCCAATGACTGTTTTGTATGCAATGGCATGTTCAGTACTTAATAAATTAAATAAAAAAAACATATTAAAACATATATCAAGATCAATATACAAGAGATAACTTACAACAAGTACCTCATAAATGCTGCATCTAAACAAACTGGGGATAATGACTCAATAAGGCTACGTTTATAGAATAAACAGAGTACCACAGTAATAAAACTATTGTTTCAAATTCAAGATATAATTATAAACTTAAGTACAGATCTAATTAGAAAATATATCATGGATTGTCTGCCAATGTTATCTAATACTGTGGGAACCTACTGGAACATGTGCACTGATATTACAAATAAGCCTAATAAGACAAAATGCACTCAAAAAGTCAGATACCTACAGAGTGTGAGAGGTCCAGGTGATGTGTCCTAATTTCATCCTTAGTGCGGTTATAAACTTTTGGAAACACTTTCTGCTGTAGCCCCTGGCTTTTGGCTAAGAACCTATCTCTTAGGTTACTTGCTTTTTGTTCAAAGAAAACATTTTCTTAAACTACATTAAACCTGCAGATATTGATTGTAAAGCCGGGTACACACGGGCCGAATGCCAGGAGACATCAGCCGGTTAAAAAAAAAATGAGATTCCTGCACAAGACCAACAGAGCCATCCCAAATCAAAAAGATGTCATCCACATAGTGCAACCACGTTAGAATGTGACCTGTAAAATGTGATATTTCCTCCAAAAAAAAAAAAGGACATTCTAACTCTCCTAAGGACAGGTTAGCTTAAGATGAGGCACAACATGTCCCCATTGCAACGCTGTGTACCTAGAGGAAGTGGGACAATGGAAAATTAATGTTTTGTGGTGGAGAATTAAACTGTGAAGTTTCAGAATACATGTTTGGTATTCCTGTGTCTGTTGATTGCTCTTTTGCAAAAAGCCATCAATGGCCTTCAGGAATTTTTTGTGAGGCCGCAATATCAATGGTTAATAAAAGCACCTTCTCAGGGACACATAGATCATCAATGGTCTGTAAAAATGTAATAGTATCCTTGATGCATGATAGCAGACTTGACAGAAATGGTATAAGACACAAATCAACCAGTTTTCTAGCATTCTCCGTCAGGCCCTGCCTGCCTAAAATAATAAGTCTTTCTGGAGGTCTATTTACATTTTTATGAATTTTGGGAAGTGCATAGAACAAGGGTGTTTTAGGATGTTCTGTTCTTAGGAACTCTCATGTACATTTAGAAATACATCCGCTCTGAAAAGCCTCTTCCACCATCATTTTCAATTTGAAAATTATTGATAAGAAGCATTGAGAAAAGACAGTACCATTTTTTGTTTTTAATATATCAGGAGACATATTTTCATAATCAATGTTGTTCATGACTACCATGTTCCCAACTGATGACATCATCGGTCATGCCACTGTGAGGTGGATATGACATCAAATATATACATATATAATACATATATATTTTCCTCCGGCCTTAATTCTTTACACTGAATACAACTGCCATCTTGTTAGGATGCTTGCCCATGTGGGATTTTTTTTATATGATTTGTAAAAATAATTTCCAGGGAATAATACCCTGGATATGTTCCCCACCTGCTAACTAGGTGAGTAAAAGGGAAATTTGGGTTTGTCCAAATGGTGGTGGCCTCTTTTTTATATTATTATTCATGTACTTAAATTGAGGGTTCTGTATGTTTTGTACCGTATTATGATATTGGCCACCCCTGATCCTTGAATTTCCTCCTTCATGTTGGGCTGCCTAGATTATAATATTCAGGTGAGATCTAGATATACATTATTGATTGGTTGGTGTGTTACGTTATTACTTATACAATCGATATTGGTGGATAAATAGATCCCAAAAATGTCTTGCTGTAAAATTTCAAATGCCCGTGGAACTGCGACAAACTACGGTACATTAAATTCTCATAGGTGATGCTTTAAAAGCCTTTATGGGTTACTATTTTAGAGTTACACAACAGGTCTGGCCCTAGAATCATTGCTCTCACTCTGACATTCGTGACAATACCTCACATGTGTTGTGCAATCGTCGTTTACATATTTAATTTCATATTTCATAGTCATATTTAATTTCAGGTTTTAATAACAAACAGTATGCTGTTGTTACAAATATAGGTGATAACATTCTGGTGTTTGTGTCCATTCATAACATTACAGATAGCGATTTGCATAATGTGAACAAGTACAATACTATAGTCATTCTACATTGAACTGGATTAGAAATCATAAACAGCAGATAACAGCTCAAGGCGGTCAACTATTATATTATTATTATTATTATTATACACGATACACAGTTTACGCAGCGCTTTACAATGTAGAGTGGGGGACAGCAAAATTACAGTACAGTTCAATACAGAAGGGACGGGAGGGCCCTGCTTATAGAGCTTACATTTTAGAGGGAGGGGGGTGGTGGTACAAAAGGTAATAGATGCAGGGAATGATTTGACGGGGGTGGCTCAGGGACAGTTGTGAGGTGGGATAGGCTTCCCTGAATAAGTGAGTTTTCAGGGATCTCCTAAAGGTGGACAGGTTAAGGGCTGATCGGACATATCAGGGCATGGAGATCCGGAGGATGGGAGAGGCTCTGGAGAAGTCCTGAAGGTGAGCATGGGAGGAGGTAACAAGTGAGCTAGAGAGCAGGAGGTCCTGGGAGGAGTGGAGGGGATGTTTTGGGCGATATCTGCAGATGAGTTTGGTGATGTAGCTGGAGGGAAAGTCAGTGAAGGGATTGGCAGAGAGGAGCAGCAGTCACGGATCGGTTAGTGAGGTGTATTAGTCTAGCAGCAGCATTTATAATAGACTGAAGGGGGGGAAGCCTGCGTAAGGGTAGGCCATTAAGGAGAGAGTTGCAGTAGTCAAGGGAAATAATTAAGGAGTGAATAAGTAATATAAATTATATAGCAAAAGTGACCAAAATTGGGGACAAAATTTTATTTTTTTCATTAAAGTTACATTATTAATTATATTTGGTTTCTAAGATGGCTTGTACAAAAAAGAAAAGAACTAATGTGTGTAATCATTCACTTCGTAAATTATACTTTTGGGAAGATGCACTGAGTTTATCAGTGTCCTAAAAGAGTCTTGATTTGGATGAAAATAGTGTTTAAAGCTAAACAGGCAGGCAGATAAAATACACAATAATTCCGAAGTGTAATCATTAACAAAGCATTTTTTTTTCTAAATTCAAGCACCGTAAGAGCCGGTTCACACCGGGACGACTCGTCAGGCGACTTAGCCGCCTGACAAGTCGCGTCCCGTTCTGTAGTATGGAACCGTTCTAATAGGAGTGACACAAGTCGCTCCGACTTAGAAAAAGGTTCTTGTACTACTTTGGGGCGACTTCAGGCGACTTGCATTGACTTCTATACAGAAGTCATTTTGCAAGCCGCCGCTGAAGTCGGATGCCGGTCACCTGAGGCAGTTGCGCTCCAAGTCGTGCTGCCTCAGTGTGAACCTGCTCTAAGAGCCGGTTCACACCGGGGTGACTCGTCAGGCGACTTAGCCGCCTGACAATTTGCGTCCCGTTCTGTAGTATGGAATCGTTCTAATAGGAGCAACACAAGTCGCTCCGACTTAGAAAAAGGTTCTTGTACTACTTTGGGGGCGACTTCAGGCAACTTGCATTGACCTCTATACAGAAGTAATTTTGCAAGCCGCCGCTGAAGTCGGATGCCCGTCGCCTGGGGCAGTCGCGCTCCAAGTCGTGCTGCCTCAGTGTGAACCGTCTCTAAGTGTTTCAAATGTTACCTGGTATCAACCTCTTGTAGTCTACTGTACACGCTGCACAGCAGAGCTCTGAGAAGTGGAGGTAGAGACAGCACAGTCAATTAGGTGCGCTGAAGTACACACAACATGCTAATAGGAGAGAGCACACTAGAGGTGCGTTTATAAGGGTGCTGCTTCTCATTTCACTTTTATGGTGTGGTGGTGTAAAGGGGATCTGTAAGTGTAAGTGAAATTGCAGCAGAATAAAATCAAGTCTATATCCCTGCTAGACAGAGTTATGCTGTGGGGCAGAGCTGTGTAAATCTCAGGACTTTGGAAGGTAGAATGGTTCTTACATATGTAGTCTGTAGCTGTATTAAGCTATTTCCCTGAAATTCAGGCTAACAGGCTAAAAAAAAACATAATGCAAGTTTGATTCAAGAAAAAAACATTTACTCTCATTTCTGTGGTGCAGGGCTCCTACCTTCCTTCTGTTTCAGCACTGCAGGCTTTGTAGACACTCATGGTATTTGACACTTTTAGGAGTGACAGATGCTTTTGTCCTTTGCTGCACACTATGGTTTCATTTTTTGAATCCTGCGTCAATGCTGAGTCTTTAGATGGAGGGAAGGTAGGAGATTAATAAAAGCTCTTCTATTGCCGGGAACTTGCATTACAATTTTTTAGAGACCATCATGGTCTCTTTAAAATAATTTTTCTTTAACCACACCAGTCCCGGTGTTTCACATCTATCATTTTTAGCTTTATAATATAATCTAACATATCATACATCTCTTCTTTTGGATACATATATATTTTATTTCCTAGGTTTTAATTAGGAAGAAAGAAAGAAAAATTTGGAGAAAATGCACTTTCAGAATGTTTAGTAATAAGCACAATTACGGATATTTAGTTTACAAATAATGCACTGTCTTTTAAGTACCACGTGTTACAATCAGTGAATAAAAATATTACCTCATACCCTAAATCAGGGGTCAGCAACCTTTTTCCACTTAGGGGCTGGATTCAATGTATGTGAATGCACGGAGGGCCAACATTACATGAACCCCTTTACATTACACAGCCCCTGAATCTCTGGACCTCTTTACATTACACAGCCCCACACCTCTGACCTCCTTTACATTACACAGCCCCCTGCACCTCTGGACCCCTTTACATTACACAGCCCCTGCTCCTCTGGACCCCTTTACACTACACAGCCCGAATACCTCTGGACCCCTTTACATTACACAGCCCCCCTGCATATTGCAAA
The DNA here is from genome assembly GCA_028564925.1 of Lithobates sylvaticus. Classification (NCBI taxonomy): domain Eukaryota; kingdom Metazoa; phylum Chordata; class Amphibia; order Anura; family Ranidae; genus Lithobates; species Lithobates sylvaticus. The sequence continues at coordinate 160,499,376 of CM053027.1, read as the reverse complement.
GCCCCCTCTGTACATCACACAGCCCCCCCCCCAGCTGTGTAAGCACAGAGGGATGGGGCGCTGTAAAAATTGTTTTTATTTATTTATTAATTTATTTATTTTTTACACTGTCCCTTTAAAAAAAAATTACTTTTATTGCTGTCAGAAGGATGTCAAACATCCCTTGTGACAGCAATAGCCAGTGACAGGTACTCTTTATGGAGGGATCTAGGGTCTATAAGATCCCAAATCCCTCCTTTACACCAAGTTTGGCTGTTTTGAATATTGTAATTTTTTTTTAAATTTGGAGCCTTTAAGTCTTCTGTAAACCAGAAGAGATGTCATGACATTGCTTCCAGGTTATCAGATCCAAGACCCAATTGAAGCCAATTGCAGCTCTATTCGGGTCTCCGGCCAGCCGGTGGACATGCTAGCTGGTCACTCAGGCCTCCTGGTGGGACAGGAGAGCCCCGGGGAGCCGCGGAAGGCGGCAGGAGGGAGGTCCCCTCCCACTGCTTGGGATAACAGCCGAGCGGCTTCCTAGCTGCATTGGTTGTTATCCCAAGAAAGCCAACTGCCGGCTCTAAAAACCGGTACCTGGGTGATGCCTGCAGCTGTAGGCATCACCCTGGTACAACCCCTTCAATCCGAGGCCGCATATTTGCTTACAGTCAGTGTGAAGGGGTTTAAAATGTCCACGGGCCAGGTGAATGTGAATTCATCACGTGAACTGATGGTCCGGACATTTAGCAGCAGCAGGCCATGTGTGGCCCCCGGGCCCTAGGTTGCCAACCCCTGCCCTAAATGATCCCATATCCTCTACCAATTTAACAATATATAATGGTAAAGTGCAAATCATATACAAAAACGAATACATCCAATAATCCAAATCCAAGAGAAAAGTGCAAAGTGCAAAAAAAGAGAGTTTTATTTTTATTGAATATTAATCCATAAACCAATTTTTAATTTAGATAAAGTCCATCCAAGTGCTGAAAAAAAGTGCACTGTGCTAAACAATGTAAAAAGTGCTTCTATGCCACAACTGTGACAGAAAATTCACAGGTGAATAAAAAAAAAATCATAAATAAATTAATAATTCAGTTAAAGTCCATCCAAGTGCTGGAAAAAAGTGCTCTGTGCTAAAAAATGTAAAAACTGCTGCTGTGGCACAACTGTGCTTCTTAGAGCAAACAGACTGCCTACAAAACCAATAGGATCTCAGCAGGATTATTGGATGTATTTGTTTTTGTATATAATTTGTACTTTACCATTATATATTGTTAACCTGGCAGAGGGAGGATATGGGATAATTTAGGGTATTGTGTAGTACTTTATTCACTGATTGTAACACATGATACTTAATGAGACAACGCATTATTTAGAAACTAAGCTTGTGAAGGTCCCACATTCTGGATTTTTTCTATTGCAGCAGTTTCACCTAAACAGCGGCCGAGCACAAGTCCCCTACTTTTTATTAACAGTTATGGATATTTACCCCACAATATATTTGACAAAGTCTTTTGACCAGGAGAACGTATACCTATTAAGTAGAACTATGGCCTTCCATTAATAAACATGTGCACTTAGTTTTCCCTTGGACCCTCTTGCAAAATCAAACAAATATCTGTTCAGCCTGCCAGTGAAGTCCATTCATTGTAGCTTCCTGTGTTGGTGTGGCAACGATACTGCACTGCAACAGAAATCAGATCAGCGTTGCCACTATTGTGTAGGCTGTGCCTGCTTGCAATAAAGCTGGATGAAAAAACATTGCAGGGTGTGTGGTTAGCAGCATAGTCACTACTGATTTTCAATCCTGTAGCTTGTCAATCAACACCTGACCACACCTAGTCCTGCCACTGTTTTCTGAAATGACAGCACTCTGTTCCTGAAACCCTCCCACTGTAAGTTGAAATGTCTTGGAGAGGGAAGTTTAGTCAGGAAAGGTAAGGCCGACCATAGACGGTTCAAATCTCGACCGGTCAAGATTTGAACAGTGTGGGCAGGCTGAATGTACCAAGTTGATTGATCAATCAACTTGGGTACAACCAGCCTTTCGGCTTCTTCCTGCATGCCCCCCCTCCCCCCCACTGGGAGCAGACAATTACTCAGCAGGAGCGGTTCCTCTGTCAGAACTGTCTATGTTGATGGGGAAATTGTGCAAAATGATTGCAGGAAAGAAATTTGTATCATCTATGGCCTGCATAATAGAAGTTTTTTGTTTACTTTAAGAGATGTGTGCATCTCATCATCTAATAGCTAGATTTAGTAGTGCTTTATCTTTACATAGAGACACAAGGTAAAGATAATATGTTTAAGTAAATTGTAAGTGTAGGAAGGAATTAGTACAGTAAGGCAATTTTCAGAAGTTTATAGTCGCAAAAATGTCCAATGACATTGTACATTCTTGCATGGCTCTTGATTGTGCAAATGTCATCCAGAGCAACAAATAAACATGTTGCAACCTGGGGATTAATAGGGAGGGGGCATTTTAATTGTTTTATTTAATTATACATTTACAATACTTACCTCTACAGTAACAGATAATTTTACAGCATTGACCTATTGCTTGCTGTTATTAGCAGGCAATAGATAACTGCTGTATTGGTTTATTGCTGCAGGGGTTGGGGTTGAACAGAGTCGGAGATATCATCAAAGCCTTTCCATTCTAATTACAATGTGGAAGCATACTGTTATACTGTGCTACTAAGAAAATGTTAAGAGCATTGTGTAGTAGGATCATAACTCTCATTGAATTCTGGGCTTCACCCTGGGCCATGATAGACACTGACCAATTCCTGCTGTTAAGAACAGCACTGGGATATGTAAATGCAAATCTATTGCCATTTTAAAACAGTACTGGTGACTCAAGTAGTTAACTCAGAATGAAGAGCAGGAACTGATTTTATGTTGAAATTGCCATGCATGTCAAAGAAAAATTCTGAAAAAAAAAATATGACCATTAGCTATTACTCAATTTTTCCTATCATTCATTTCACTCATCCGATTATGTTGTCATTTTTGTTTATCCTGACATATCTTAAGAAGCTTTTCCACTCTAAAGTCAAGTACAAATCTATACAACAGTTCCCATGTATGATCTTGCTCCCTTCTTAAATAATGTCACTATGTCTACTGTGTGCAAATTGTTTGGCAGGGCGCCTGAGGACATAGAGTCCTTGAATATTAATTTGATGCTGGTGGTGTTAAATTACATAATTCATTTTGTAAAGTGTTGAGTACTGAGGAAAGTATGCATAACAAAAATGTATGTGACAAGGGACTTGTAAGCCTATATAACATTGACTTATTAAAGGGTTAATATTAACTGTTCGAAATGATCTATCTACTGGCAAGCAATCCTTATGTTAAGCTTATTAACATTCATTGTACAAGACCTTTTGTTATACAATAATTGAACATACTGGAGAATCTTTACTTTGAAGTGAAGGTACAATAAACTATCCTCCATTTGGAAAGATGTTAATTCTTACAGTTTTTACTAGTGACTGCAGAGCCAGTTGAGTCAGGTATAAATTATATATATTTTTATGTCATCTAAGTCTTTCTGCACTTAAATTTATTTACCATTTTACATGTAGATTTGCTTTCCATTAAAATTCTTAATAGGCAAAAGAGAATAGGACTACATTCAGATTGCCAAGTAGCAGTAGTTTACTGCATTCAAAGGTGGCCACATACAAGCGGCCTCATTAGTTGTGGCCTGTTTTTGTGTAGAGTTCCTGCTGAGTTTTGCTGAGTATGTATGTGTTTTTTTTGGGTGCTGAGATAGATAGATAGATAGATAGAGAGATAAGATTGCTTTTTTCACAACACAGTATTTGGGGGCCACAGTACTCTAACTAGGCTACAGTATATGTACTGAAGACATCAAGGCCACCTTTAAACATCCTTGCTAGCTACTGGATGTACTTTTCCTAAATCTATGCGATTGAAAGCAATTTGAAAGATGTAATAATTGCTAGATAATAGTATACATATAGAAATAAAAAAAGCTGCGCTGTAAAGAGTCTCAATCAATGAATCCAATCAAAACCATATAAAACAAAAAAGCCCATATAAAACACTTGGAATTCTTGATGTCACCACAGTGTGTAAACACAGACAGGAGAGTGCCCGACCACTGTAATTTAAATCTGCTTACCAGGTGGCAAGCATAAAGGGCAGGTGGCTATAACCCAGCCATGGCCTTTAGCTTGCAGATGTCAACAATGATAGCGGTAGACTGGATCGCGCAGATCACTCCCTATAGTTCAGATCACTAACTATAGTGTCCGTCTCCTCTGCTGCCAGTTCCAACAATGTCTCCACTCTACTTCCTCCCAACTCCGACTATAGTATGGCCAGTAGATTAGCAAATGTCAAAAAAATCTGCTGTAGTTCAGCAAAATCTTTTAAAATTTGTAAACCTCAAACTCTAAATTTCTGAATCAAAAGTCCCATTGAAGTCAACATGAACCTGAACCAGACTGCAAAGTATGTTGCAGAGCAGCAAATTAAGCAAAATTGTGCAGAACGGCTTGGGGAGATCCTGGCAGCCCTGCCTGATGAAACACCCAGGCCAAAAACAATCTGAGCTATTCTCCTTTAAAATACTACCTGGGATACAAAGAAAGAAATGAACCTGGTGCCTCTAGCAGTCAAGCAAAGGGCCCCTAGGCAAGAGCAGGAGCAGCTAATTTGCCACTATAGAATTTTTTTTTTGTTTCATTTCAGTCATTCACTCAAGTAAAAGATACAATTTTTTTCTTAATCATTATGTTAGAATGATTCATTTTTGGAATGTTTTCATCATTTGGGGAGAGTATATATTGTTACGATTCAGTTTGTATTTTCGGAAGTTCTGTTATTCTTCCATTATTTCGGAAGATTGGCTATATTCATTATAACATGTTAATTCATTATTTCAGGATATTACTTATGCACTCATCCCTGCTAGTCCAACCCACAAAGAGAAATAGAATGAGCTGATTGGATGATATGAGTTGCATGCATCCGAAAAAAAAAGAACGGGACAAAATTAATTTCGGATTCATTTGTTATGTTATGATTTGGAGATTCTGATGGATCCCTGTCCATCCAGGCCAAACACAACAAGTAGGAACCATCTTATTTCAATTTTATACCTTACCTTATTTATTTCAATATGTTTCCATTTCATACGGAGTGTATTTTTTATAATAATGAAAAATTTTACTGCGAAAAGAATCGACTGATTGTCTATGAGTCAAAGACTACCGTCCCTACATGTCTCTGTAAATGTACCTGTATATGTTTACCATGTTGACCTATACCGACTCAGTGGTGAGCTGGGTCGGTAACTGTTTTTTTGTTGTATGTGTTGTCAAAAATAATATAAATAATAATAAAAAAAAAAAGACTACCGTCCCTCTCTCATGTAAATAGAACAAATTAATCAGAGTCAATACATATTTATTCATTATGTTCTTAAGTTTAATTAATTTCCCCATTCCCAGCTGACTTTAATTTGTATGTGCATGGCCCAACAAACGAATGGTCACAAACCCAATACAAAAGCATTTTATTAGAATATTCATGCTATGCTCACTAGAATAAAAACAAATGGAGCCAAATTTGTTTGGATTATTCTTTACTGTATGTCATTATGGTATTTCAGATACTTCATACATTAACAAAAGGCCCAAACTAAAGCATCATGTTATCCGAATGAATAAGAATTAATTTGTTGTTTTCATTGAAATTCATTACTATTGTTATTTGGAGATTCAGATACATTCAAATCTCCAAATAACGCACATTTCTTTCTAATTGCAATTCATAATGAAATGAACCACACATGTCCAAATGCCACCATTGGGTCTCTCTTTCCTAGAATCATTTTAGGAGTTCTAAATCCCATAATAGAACTAAGATTGGGATTGGACTCAGGATATCCATATTCTCTAAAATTCAGGCTTGAAAGTGTGCATGCAAGCACTTATCATGACCTGCAATTTTTAAAGTGTTTTTGCATTAAAAAAGGATTCTTATATTCTGTATTAAAGTTTTGCTATAAACCACAAAGGCATTAAAGGAGTTGTAAAGGCAGAAGTTTTTTTTATCTTAATGCATTCTATGCATTAAGATAAAAAAAACTTCTGTGTGTAGCAGCCTCCCCAGCACCCCCTAATTACTTACCTGATCTCTCTCCAGTGATGTCCTTGAGTGTCTTAGCCATCCAGGACTCTCCTCCTGATTGGCTGAGACACAGCAGTGGTGCCATTGGCTCCCATGGCTGTCAATCAAAGTCAGTTAGCCAATCAGAAGAGAGAGGAGGAGGGACCGGGTCGGGGCTCCATGTCTGAATGGACACACAGAGCTGTGACTCGGTTTGGGTGCCCCCATAGTAAGCTGCTTGCTGTGGGGGCACTCGACAGGAAGGAGGGGCCAGGAGCTCCAGCCAGGGACCCTGGATCCTCCTCTCCAAAACCTACTGCACAGAGGAGGTAAATATAACATGTTTGTTTTTGTTTTTTTGTTTTTTAAACAAGACTTTAAAATCACTTTAACACAGAGCAGATTCAAGGTAATTGTTATGATTCAAGCTGTATTTGGGTTTGTATAATTTAGTTCACTCATCTTGTGACCCACAGCTATCAAACTGCTTTTCTGGATGTATACTGTACTGCCTAATGTTGGGGATTGGGTGAGGATTGGGTAGAAGTGTTGCCAGAAAACATTTACTGCTGTGTGCTGCACTAGTTAAAAAATATACATGGGGATCAAAATGAAAACTGTCAGTGCAGATGTACTTATAATTGTGCATGGTAGCAGGTCGGGACTGGCCATAGGGCCCACCTGGTATTGACCAGGTGGGGCGGGGATGCCCAGGCCCCCCTTGGCAGTCCTGCATGCATCCCCGCCCCACCTGGCATTCTATGGCCACACTGCTGCAGTCCCACCTTCTGCCTGCTGCTCCCAGCATTAGTGGTTGGTTGCTATGGCAGCCTAGTATCTACCAGCCAAACACGTGATAGGTCCTCCCCCAGCCAAGGAGGAGAAGTTAACCAAAATTCCTCCTCCAGACCTGGCTGCTGTACTGTGTTCCTCAGTCCACAAAATCCTACCCGTCAAGTCCCGTCCTCATAAATTCCAGCTACTTGGTCCCGGCTCCCAGTCTCTAATACAGCCCTCAGTAAGGAAATTCAACGTGGGGACACTGATGGGGGACCTCTAATGATGGGGACACCGATGAAGGGACCTCTAATGATGTGGACACTGGTGGGGGACCTCTAATAATGGAGACATTGATGCCCCCCCCCCCTGAAAAATGTGCTGCTCAATCTAAAATGCCCAGGCTAATTATTTGTCCCAGTCCTGGCCTGCATGACAGCAAATGTTTTGTTTTAATGGGAGGCCATAGTACTTAAAGAAAAATGCTAAATATACTTTGTATAGTTACTTGTTTCACCGGTTATTTTGTATATTCTCTCTATAATTATCATTGTAATTTTTATGTATGAATTAAATTATAACTTGAGGATTATGATACAATTAAATATGCAAAGATTTACTGTAGACACACAGAGTTTCCTTTGTACAATGTAAGGTATGAAGTTATGCTTTGAAGGTTTCTTTAGTCCACATTTTGTACATGCTTAGTGCACTCTTATCCGAAAAAGCATACACAGCACACTAGCACCTTTACAGCCTACAGAAAAACAATAATTTGCCAGAATGTAAGTTACAGCACAAGTGGAAGACTAATGTGCTGTTTTTTTCTCTCCCAGCAATCATTATATAGCATGTGCCAACAAACGTTTCTAAAAATGTAGAACAAATTATTCAGTCTGTTAGCACTTTGTGCCTTCATCTTTACTCACAGCGTTCCCCAAGGACGATGCTACAAAGTGACGGATGATCATTCTCTGCACTGGGAACACAAGATTAAACGTTATCCTTGAAATAGAGCACCATTTTATATAAAAAAAAAGTGCTGCTATTTCTTCACTGCAAAAAAGAAATACATGTTTTCCCATGAAATCATATTTTCTCATGTTAATGTGTTAAAAGAAATAGACAGATTCCACATTAGGGAAATAAAAAAATCACGATATCATTATATCATATAAAAGAAAAAACAAAAACAATGTATTATTTAGAAACATGCAAATACAATTTATTCTAAAAATAATTTGATTGCAGAACACTTTATGACTTGTTTATGTCTTTTGGTAGAGAGCAATGCAATGAACATAGAATATAAGTAAAAATAATATAATTTAGAAAAATAAATGGGAGAGAAGCAGTACTGTACATTCTAAAGCAGACAATATGCCCTTGTCTCATTTTGAGTCTATTACAGATATGCCCTTAGCCAGGGGTGGACTGACCATTCGGTCACTCGGGCACTGCCTCGAGGGCCCCAGGCCACTAGGGGGCCCCATCAGGGTTGCCAGCCTCAGTAAAACCAGGGACAGTAAGTAAAAATCAATGTGTTTTTTTTTTACATCCGTCTCTGAAATGTCCCTTACCGACATCCTTTTGGTCTAAAAATCCAGAGATTATAGCTGCCCCACCTCTCCAGTACCTTCTCAGACAAAAGAAACATGTCTGTGTATACTGTGCGATTGTATACTGTGTGTGTGTGTATACTGTGTGGCCCAATAATCTCCTATTGCCTGAGTTGTCAGTCCGCCCCTGCCCTTAGCACTGTCTTTGAAGATACAAGGCTAGGTAAGTATTGATATAAAACTTTAAGGCTGGGTTCACACTATTGTGAATTGTATGTGGGTTTTCCTGCATCCAATTCGCATAGCAGGAGATTGTGACCGGCTTTTAATAGAGCCGATTCACATGTCTCTGCAGTGGCTCCGGTGCGAATTGCACAGGAGCCCTGTGCGTCTTTCAAAATTTGGGCTGAAATCGGACCTGAAACGATAAATTGAGACACACCGAGCATTAATGTATGCATTATGTAAGTGAACCTGGGGTTAACATATTTACAAGTACCCTGTAAAGAAAGTAGCACCTACCTTTCTAGCAGCCTGTTTTCTAAAACTTTAGTCTAAAGCAGAGCTCCTGACACTGATTTTATTTGACTGTTTGCACTAGTCAAAAAGAAGGTCACCCCTTTGGCCATTGCGGTTCCTCCTACTGGCACCTAGTCACAATAGTGATGTAGAGGTCAGTAGGAAGAACCACAGTAGCTTGTGCTCATTTACATATGTGAAAAATGTGGAATAGGATTGGTGCCAGAAGCTCTGTTAAGGCAAAGTTTTAGAAAACAGGCTGCTTAACAGATACAGTAAGTATATTGTTGTTTCACAGGGTACTTAAAATAAAATATTGTTAACTACCTGACAGTGTCACTTTAACCACCTGTTTTACTACTGCAATATGTCTTTAAAGGGTGAAGAGGTGAATGGTTATTTATCCAGTGCCACTGATAAACGGTTAATAAAGCACCATCGGGTGGCCAGTGCACCCATTAATTCCTGTGAACTAAATTGTCTTCCTGTGTACAGAGCTGATCCAAGCGACTCTGTACCTTGGGAGGTTCTCTATGATTTGTCATAGAGAAACTAATCACAATTAACACAGATGTAAACAGTGTAGTGTTTATATCTGTGAGCCTGCAGATCACAGCAGCTGCAAGTAGTATTTTTAACCTTTTCACCCCACCTCCTTTCCTGTGCATTTGATCAAAATGTCTCTGTACATGTGAACATTACCCCTTCATCTCTATCCTCCTACTGTATTTGGCCTGTACATAAACCCCCTTCACTACCTCCTTTTTCTGTGTATGACCTGTATGTAGTGTCTCATGCTCCATGTTTTAAAACTGTACTCAAGACAGGTGGAAACATAAACCTTAAAGTGGAAGTAAACCCTCCTATCGTCTTCAGCCAATGAAGCTGCCATCTTGGCCTCTGTTTCATCTTCAACTGGCATGGATGGTTTGACAGTTTGGTTGAAAGCACAACCAATGTGACAGTTACATTCCAGGCACGTGCCAGAAATGTAGCTGTTTTTTGAAACTGTTAAATAGATGGGTTTACTTCCACTTTAATGCAATTTATGAAGAAAAGGAGCATGCTGACAGAAGGATACACATGACCTCACCAGACTGCCCTTGCTGCTGCTTTTTCCATTGCCCAGTCACAGACTGGGGGCAGGGAGGTGACCAAGCAGTATTACTTAACTGCAACACAGAAATTACAGGTCAGCAACTCAGTTGTGCCATCTAACAGGCAGTTTAAATTTCAAGACTGAATAGATACAATTACAAATGCTTTGGCGAGTAAAATATGTGTGTTTAAACTGTGTACTACCAAATTGCCTGTTGTTCAACTTTAAATTTGATTAGAAAAGTAAACATGCAACTTAAAAAAAAGAGAACGCTTCTATATAAAACATTATTGCTATGTATGTATTTCAACAGTTTACTTAGCTGTTGTCCTGGAGTTCAGCTTAAAACTGAACTCCATCTTTGGATACACTTTACATAATTTGTTTGGCCAGCTTGTCCCTCACTAACATGTGAGGCTGCTGGATGTGCTGTATAAACTGTATGTAGCCTCAGCTACATATAGCATACCTCACTGTGTTTTCGGGTTTGAGACGAGACTTCCTGTCTCATACTTGAAACACAACAGAGTCTATCTGATCAGCGCTCCGCCATTCAGAAAAAGCAATGTATTCTATCAATGAATACAACGCTTCCTCTGATTGGCTGAGTCAGAGAGGTGGGCTGATGATGTCACAACCTCTGACTCAGCCAACCAGGGGGAGCTTTGTATTTATTGATAGAATGCATTGCTTTCTCGAAATGGCGGAGCGCAGATCAGATAGACACTTTTGTGTTCCGGCTATGAGAGAGGAAGTCTCAGCTCCAGCGCGTAACAGTGCAGTATGCTGTATGTAGCCTCAGCTACATACAATTTATACCGCACATCCAGCAGCCTCACATATTAGTGTGGGACATAGTTCATTTGGGCCAGCTTGGCACAAACGAACTATGTAAAATGTATCCAAAGATGGAGTTCAGCTTTAAACATTTCAATTTACAAATATAGCCTTCGCCCCCAATCATCATTTAGAGAAGAGTAGTTAAGCAGTGCACCTGCCGCACTGTGACAAATTGTGGGTGCGGCAAAATTGCACTAACAGTGGGAATATATGCTTTACCTTACCAAAGCCTTTTGAAGATGGAAATCACTGGAATAGACATTGCTACTCTTATATTCACCACTTGCTCCTCAGTCCTGCACCGAGCGAATGGTCTTCTGCATTCTGAACAGGTCAGCCGCACAGTACGAGCAATATTCGGAAAATGCTTTGTATTTTCTGAATGAATGAAAAGCATTCTCTGATTGGATGAGGTGGGGAAGCAAGACAGCAACGCAGCATTGATGTCATTGATGTCAGTCGCTGCAATAATAATCCCCAGCACTGAAGTCAGTGCACACAAGAATACCAATGACACTGGTGTCAGTAGAAGTATTAATAAACCCCAACATTGGTGGCAGTAGATGCAGTAATAACCCTCCGCATTGGTGTCTGTTATGTCCTTTCGACACTGGGGCTCTCAGGGTGTTGCTAGCAATGCTGCCAGTATCCGCTCAGCAAGTTACACATAGGCTGGATGCACTTCTTAACCAGGGAAGGGTTTATTACTCATTTAGAAAGTGATGTACATTCTTACATGGAGGCGTTATAATACAACAGGTCTCCCTCTAAGTATCATGCTGCTGCTTCCCAGTCCCACACACACTGTGACTGACTTCCTGGTACAGCCCCTCCCCCAGCTTGCATCAGGAGAAAGGGGTTAAGGGTCACAGTGATTCTGCACAAACATACCTCCTCTTTTTCTCGAAGAAAAAAAATAAAATATAAAAATAAATAAATATATATATATATATATATATATATATATATATATATATATATATATAAAACAAGAGAATACTCAACACATAAAATACTCAACACAAAAAGAACAAGGTAAACAGGATCAGTTCAGCAAGTAGTATCTCAAACCCAGTTCTGTGGCTTCTGCAGCACTTCAGGAGCCCTTTGTCTCCATTTCCTGACCTTTGATGTGTGTTGTAAGATTTTTCCTGCAGAAATGACACTTTGTGCAGGGACAGTTCTAAGCATGGGAAACATGCGCCCCTTTGCAGGCATACTATACACCCCCCCCCCCCCAGGTACAAAATTTAAAGGAATATTACACTTTTATTGTTTCACTTTAAGCATTATTAAAATCACTGCTCCCGAAAAAACAGGGAATTTTTAAAACTTTTTTTTGCATTGATACATGTCCCCTGGGGCAGGACCAAGGTCCCCAAACACTTTTTATGACAATAACTTTTTAAAAATCAATGACTTTCAATGACTGTTCTCTGTTTTACGGGGATGGGAGCCGACAATTCATTATAGCCATGAGTGCTTTTAAATTACACCAGTGCTGGGGTTTTATATATTGTGTCCACTGACTCAAGTTCTAGGGGTTAATACAGGAATTAACCCCCAGAATTGCTGTCATTGGACGCACTATTAACCACAAGCATTGATGTCACTGCACGCACAATTAATCCTCAGAATTAGTGTCAGTGGACATACTATTAGCCCCCAGTATTGTAGAGTCAGTGGATGCAATAACCACTTAAGGACCGCCTTCTGCACATTTACGTAGGCAGAATGCCACGGCTGGGCACATCATCGTACAGGTACGTTGCCCTTTAAGAGCCCAGCCGTGGGACGCACGCGCGCCGCTGGCGGCGCGCTCGCGACCTGGTCCTGAGCTCCGTGACCATGGCCACAGGACCCGCGGACCCGATCGCCGCTGGTGTCCCGCGATCGGGTCACAGAGCTGAAGAACGGGGGAGAGGTAAGTGTAAACAAACCTCTCTGCGTGCTTCCTAGTAAGACTGACACTGATCGTCTGTTCCCTGTCATCGGGAAAGACGATCAGTGATGTCGAATGCCAAGCAACGCCCCGTACAGTTAAAAAAAACACACACACGTCACACTTGACCCCTCCCCTCCCCCTAGAGGTTAACTCATTCACTGCCAGTGTCATTTACACAGGAATCAGTGCATGTAAATAGCACTGATTGCTGTACAAAAGACAATGGTCCCAAAAATGTGTCAAAAATGTCCGATGTGTCCACCATAATGTCGCAGTCACAATAAAAATATGTAGAAGAATACGTATCGGCCTAAACTGAGGAAAAAAACCTTTTTTTTATATATTTTTTTGGGGATATTTATTATAGCAAAAAGTAAAAAATATTTTTTTTTTTTTCAAAATTGTCGATTTATTTTTGTTTATAGTGCAAAAAATTAAAACCGCAGAGGTGATCAAATACAACCAAAAGTAAGCTCTATTTGTGGGAAAAAAAGGATGCCAATTTGTTTGGGAGCCACGTCGCACGATTGTCAATTAAAGCGATGCAGTGCCGAAACGCAAAAAGGGGCCTGGTCCTTTGGCTGCAAATTGGTCCGGGGCTTAAGTGGATAATAACCACCAAAACTAGTGTCAGAACTGTATTGCCAGCAGCAGCACAGCAGTGGTAAGTTAGTCTGAGCCTGACTGAGGACAGTCAGTAAGGCTAGGCCAAATGGAAAAGAGGCACACACCTGGAGTGAACAGCTACAGCAGTTAAAACTTCATCCATGCGGTGGGCGGCAGCTACACAGCCCAGCGTTATGTTCTCCCTGGCACAGGCAAGGCTCCTCCCCCAAGGCAGAAAGAGGCACTGCAAGGCAATGGGAATAGAGTGGTGGGTGGGACAGGCACCAGACTCTCCCGCTGTGCTCAGTTTGCTGCCTTATCATAATACAGCTCTGTGCCAGACACTGTTAGCCTTAACCTAAGAGACAGCCTGGCCCGGTGGCAAAGAATAGCATGAGAGAGGAATGATTATTAACCCTTGCAGCCACAATTACCCTCTGCCACTGACTGCACTGTGCATTCTGCAGCAGAGCAGGGACACTGGGCATTTGATTTTTGGCAGGATGTTCTGAACCCCCCTGACCCCCAACTTAACCCCAAATATCCCCCCCCCCACCACCACTTCTTAAAATGGAACTAAAATCTATAGTAAACTTCAGTAATGCAAATATTTTTTTTTTCTTATGAAAAGAAGAACTGGAATCAAGTGTTATTTTTTTTCCTGATGTGAAATGAGCTTAATGCATGGCATGGTAATATATATACAATATATATATATATATATATATATATATATATATATATATACACACACATGTATAAAACATTTTGGATATTTTGCAAGTATAAACAAAAGCAGGGAAGTATGCATGTCCAAGAACATTTTATACTAGATCATACCAAGGTTACAGGTACAAGTCCAAGCAGCTTTGAGAACCGTGTATCGGAAGATAGTATTTTTTTATGCTGAAATGCAATAGTCTATAGTTTTTGGAAAAGGTTAAGAGATAATGACTTACAGATATGTTTTCCTTATTAACTAGCAAACCAGGAAAGGTAGCAAATTAGGCTATTGAGGTGCATTTAGCAGAAGTGCTAATTAAAGGTTGTAACATGGTCAAGATCATATTAACAGTATGAAGTGATATTTTGTACATCTCACTGTCAACGAGATTAGGACTTTCAATGACAGAGCCCATCACTGTCAAGAGTACTGGAAATCTAAAAGGAATCAAAGGTGAAATGGTTTTTGGTATAAGGATTTCATGCTGTTGAGATGATGAAGCAGCAGTGACTTACCCTGGAAATAAAACTAGCTATACCCCACCAAATTTGTACTAATGATGCAACAGGTTTTAAGTCAAGTGTATCTACAGCCAAAGTGTGTGTGTGTGTGTGTGTGTGTGTGTGTATAGTTTACATATCATGCAAAAAAATTGTAATAAATCTGTGCTAGATCCTTGATAACCAAAGAAGATGACAGCTGCTAGCACAGGTTTAAAATAGACAAACCTACAACATATAAATATAAAAAAAGTGCAGCGCTTATCCAAATAAGTGACAAATACAAATATGTGCAAATAGTGTCTCCACAGTGTGTCTGTTTTGAGTGTCACAGTATACAGATATTATCCTTAAATATTTACATATGTGACAATACATATGCAGAAAGTGACCCAGCACCACGCCTTTTATGGACGGCACAGTATAAAAATGTTTACACATTTTACACTGTGCCATCCATAATAGGCACGGTTCGGGGTCACTAGCTGCATATGTAAATAAGCATAATATCTGTATACTGTGACACACAAAACAGGCACACTGTGGAGACACTATTTGCACATATTTGTATTTGTCACTAATGTAGATAAGCGCTGCACTTTTTTGTATTTATAGTGTGTGTGTATAAATATCTATCTATATCTATATCTATCTATCTATCTATCTATCTATCTATCTATCTATCTATCTATCTATCTATCTATCTATCTATCTATATATATATATATATATATATATATATATATATATATATATATAAAAAACAGTATAGAGAGAAAGAGACAGAGAAAGAACATAAGGTGAATAAAAAGATGTATAAAACGTTCTAACAAACACCCACACAATCAGTAAATTACAGTAATTTGTCTAATATGTGTAGTTCCTATCTTTAGTTACACCTAGGACAAAAATTACTCCATCAGCAAAAGAAAAAAAAACTTATGATTGCCACTAAGTGGTGCTGACGATATAGGAACTACACGTAACAGAGGAAGTACGGCAATTTTATCCTGATTGTGTGGATGTTTGTCATAAGTACACAACAAATGTTTTATGCATGGACCCCTAAGTGTATTACAAATCTTATAGCAGGTAAGACAGTTCAGGTATATGTATTTTGTTTTGTTTGTTATACTGGGTTGGGTCTTTTGGCAGGTGTTTACTCCCAAAACATAATTTTCTGAAAGCACAGGGCTGGTGGAATAAAAAGATGATGCTACTAATTTTTTTAGCTCTCATGATAGTTTTGCAAATGTTTATCACATTTTTTTTCAATAAAAACACATTAAAATCTCTACAGTGTAAGTAAAGGCAAAACTTATTTTTCATTTTGCATACAGTAAGGGAGGGTTATAACCCCCATCAGTATTTTGCCATCTGTGTCCCATTGGGGAGAACTTCCTTCACTTCCTCTCCATTGCCAAACTAAGACGTGTGAGGAAATCCCTCCAAAGTGTGTCACACATTTGAAGTAGAAATATGGGCAAAACTTTTTTTCTGACGCCAACATGGCAGCATACTAGTGATAGAGCTCTGCCCCTTGACCACTCCCTCAGGACAAGTGAATAGCATAAAAAAGTCGTAGTTAGCCCCCCATTCTTCTTTTTTCCTATTACCTCAATGCACCAGTGAAGAATAAGCAGTATTATGTCCCCGACCTCTGCCTCAGTGCAGTATCCATCTGGGTTCAGCCTCTCCCAGAACTGCTAAATGCGCTAAATAGCCTGGAAGCCCCTGCTTGGGTCTCGATGGGGCCTGCAGTGTTTCCTCACTAGGAACGAAATCTGCCACCATGTAAGTGTCTGCTGTCTGGGGTTTGGGGGGGGGGGGCAGCTATTTCATGCTTTTTCTCTTTTGGTCCCTTGTACCAAACAGGATTGTCCTTCCCTTTATTTCTGTCTCCCCATATGTGTTTTCCTTTTACCTTTGCCCTTGGTTCATTCTTTCTTGGCTCCTTTTGTCTCCATTTTTAGATAGTTTTAGTTTTTTTGTGGCCCTCTTGCTTGCATGGGAAGGGATCCATGCTGCACTGCCTGGTGTGTCCACTGCATACCTATAGGAAGAGAGCAGGCCACCCAGTGCTGCTTTTCTTTACAGAGGACACTCTTGATGATGTAATTTGGCCGCACCAGGCTGCACATGTCGACGGGGAAGGCCGAGCACCATCTTGGTTTGGGGCATGGGATGTTTTATTGCCCTCAGTGGATGGGGGAGTCCTGGGGGGGTCTCTCGCTCTCCTTGGACAATTCAAAAGGCTCAGACTGCCTTTTTTGGGCAATGCACAGCCTCCTAGATTTGTCTCCTGGCTGTGACTACTTCCTGGTCTGAATCCGCAGGCTTCCCTCTGGCGTCCTCTGCTGTTATTTTCAACTATAGCACCCAAAAAAAAAGGTTATTTATTTTTTGTCTAAAACACACTCTCTGTTACTGTTTTCTTTTGAGCTATTCTCGTCCTTTTTTCCTCAACCATGAGTCAGTCATTACTTATGTAAAAAGATCCTCAAATTCAAAGGTAGGGGACCACCGTGTTGGTAAGTTTTCAGGAAAAAGAATGCCTCATTGTGTGGATTGCCTTGATTTGTTTCACCCCAGCATGCTCACGTTCTAAGGTTACCTTAACACAATAAGCCCACTCGGATCCGCCTGAAAAATGGACAGGCGGATCCGAGCAGGCCTTCCATTGCCTCCTATGGGTAGGCGGATGTCAGTGATATATGTCTGCTAACACCCATCTGCCATCCGATCCGCTCAAGACAGACGTATGGCGATACATCTACCATCCATCTTGGCAGATCGGATCAGATAAGATCTTATGAAAACGGACATGCTGTCTCCCCATAGAGCTCATCGGGGCTCTGGCAGGTCCCTCCCCGCTCAGTGAGCAGAGACGGACCTGTTATCCGCCAGCTCAGCAGAGTTCAACAGAGTGATCTCCCGCTGAGCTGGCGGACTCTGCTGAGTGGATCTGCCCTGTGTGAAAGGGGCCTAAAAGTAGACATGGAAACCGTCAAAAAATTTGTTTCGTTTCGTTTCGTATATAAAAAAAAACGTAATTCATGTACGAATTCGGTTCGAATTCGTACGAAATACGAATTTCGTACAAATCGTTAAAAACTTTTGAATCGTTTCGAAACGTTACGAATCTTTATGAATCGTTACGAATCGTTTATAATCACTCGTGGCTAATGAATTACCGGTTCCCGTAACACAGAGAACAATTCGAATCCAACTACCAAATATCGAATTTCAACTAATACGAAAGAAATTATTATAGCGGATATAACGAATGATTCAAATGATTCAAATGAATTTGAGATTCAGTATATCTAATATCGAGAACTGTTCCTGCACAAAGTGTCATTTTTGCAGGAAAAAAAGCTATTTAAAATCACTTGCGGCTAATGAATTGTCGGCTCCGTAACACAGAGAACAGTCATTCATTGAAAGTCATTGATAAAAAAAAAAAAAAAAGCATGGGGGTCCCCCCAAATTCAATTACCAGGCCCTTCAGGTCTGCTATGGATATTAAGGGGAACCCCACTTCAAATTAAAGAAAAAATGACGTGGGGTCCCCCCTAAGTATCCATACCAGACCCTTTAGGTCTGGGATGGATTTTAAGGGGAACCCGGCAAAAAAAAAAATGGCGCGGGGTCCCCCTCAAAATCCATACCAGACCCTTTATCCGAGCACGCAACCTGGCAGGCCGCAGGAAAATGGGGGGACGAGAGCGCCCCCCTCCCTCCTGAACCGTACCAGGCCACATGCCCTCAACATTGGGAGGGTGTTGATGAGGACAAGGGCCTCATCCCCACAACCCTGGCCATTGGTTGTGGGGGTCTGCGGACGGGGGGCTTATCGGAATCTGGAAGCCCCCTTTAAGAAGGGGACCCCCAGATCCCAGCCCCCCACTTGTGAAATGGTAAGGGGGTACAAAAGTACCCCTACCATTTCACCAAAAGAGTAACAAAAATGGTAAAAATGACAGGAGACGGTCTTTGACAATTCCTTTATTAAAATCTTCTTTCTTCTGGTCTTCTTCCTTCTTCCTTTCTTCATCCTTTGGTTTCTTCATCTTCTCCTTCCGGCATCTTCTTCCATCTTCTTCTTCCATCTTCTTCTTCCTCCGATCCGCTTCTTCTTCCTCTGGTCTTCTGGCGTCGGCGTCTCTTCTTGGGCCTCATCAACATGGGGTACGGTTCAGGAGGGAGAGGGGGCCTATCACAAACGGCACGTACCTGACAGATGAGTCCAATTGGGCAGGAGGAGGTCTCCCGTACGGATCCGACTGACGGCCCCTGGAGGTGGGTACAGGAGGCACGGAAGTCAGGAAGGGTAAGGGAGCCTGATGTAAGGGTCCGGAAGTTGGTGCAGGTGGTCCGCTGTTGATGAGGTGAAGTGCAGGTAAGCAGGGTTCACAGGTGGAAAGGTAAAGTTCCGGTATGTAGAGTCCACTGACAGCAAGGTGAAATAACGGTAGATAAACTCACATCACACAGCGGGTAAGGGATGGTGATGGGGTTCCCAATACAGGTGGTGAAACTCACTGTAAGCCGGATGTAATACAGGATAAGCGGATACAGGTCCCTTGAGCAGGAGATATAAGAAGTCCAAATCCAAGCAGAAGTCGGCAACGTTCAAACAGCACAGTACAAAGGAGTTGGCAGGAGAATGGTCAGTCAAGCAGAGGTCTGGGGCAGGCGGAAATCCGGATAGTCCAAAGGGTTAAGCCAAGGTCTTCACAGGTAAGCAGGGTATAATACAGGAACAAACAGATCACTGAGAGATCACAGGAACAAGGTAGTGGCTGGTGCAGAGTATCAGGTATACTGAAGATCAGGCAGCACTAGCCAGCAGGTGCTGCTTGATTAAATAGCCCCATTGGCGCCAACAGTCCATACAGGTGAGTGTGAATCACAGGGCGCGCGCCCTTGGACGCCAGCGCGCGCGCGCACGCAGACCCGCGCTCACGGGAACGCGCGCACCACCATGCGTCGGCGCGCGTCGGCGCGTGCCAGTCAACCGCCTGGAAACACGATTTTCCTGACAGTGCCCCCTCCTTAAGGGCAGCCTCCGGATGCCCAGTTGCGCCAATTTAGAAGCATGAGAGTCCTTGAAGGTTCGTAGTAACTCACTGGCATGTAGATTTTCTTCAGGTTCCCATGAGTTATCCTCGGGCCCATACCCCTTCCATTTGATGAGAAACTGGATCTGCCCATGTCTTTTCCTACAATCTAAGATTGATTCCACCTCAAATTCCTCTTCGTTGTTGATAATGACAGGTTTGGGGGGACCGGTCCTACGGCCAACAAATGAGTTTGGAATCACGGGTTTCAAGAGAGTAACATGGAAAACTGGGTGGATCCTTAGGGAAGCGGGCAAATCAAGTTCATAAGCGACATTGTTAATTTTCCTTTTTACAGGAAAAGGCCCCAAAAATTTTGGACCCAGTTTCCGGGAAGGGCATGCCAGCTTCAAGTTGACGGTGGACAACCAGACCTGGTTACCGGGTTCTAGGATGAGTTCCCCACGTCTCTTTTCATCAAAGGTTCTTTTGTAAGTTTCCTGGGCTTTGGTCATGGTTTCCTGCAGTACTCTATTGTTAATGGAAAAGAAATCCAAGGTTTTGGATACTGCGGGCACTGAACATTCAGGTATTGATTGAGGTAGAAAAGATGGATGGTAGCCGTAGTTGGCAAAAAACGGTGTCTGATTGATGGACGAGTGTAGAGAGTTGTTATATGAGAATTCGGCAATGGGAAGCAGAGGGGCCCAGTCATCTTGAGAGAAGGTAGAAAAACAGCGTAAATATTGTTCTAGGGTTTGATTAGTTCTCTCAGTCTGTCCATTTGTCTGTGGGTGATATGCCGAGGAGAATGCCAATTCAATTTCCAAAGATCCACAGAGGGCCTTCCAGAATCTGGAGGTGAACTGAACACCACGATCTGAAACAATATTTTTTGGAATTCCATGTAATCTCACCACTTCTTTGATAAATGTTTTGGCTGTTTCCATGGCTGACGGGGTGCCCTTCATGGGCAGGAAGTGGGCCATCTTTGATAGTCTGTCTACTACGACAAAGATAGAAGAAAACCCCTCCGATGGGGGAAGTTCGACAATAAAGTCTATTGAGACCATATTCCATGGCCTTTCTGGGACTGGTAGAGGTTTTAATAGACCCCAGGCTCTGGTCCGGCTGGTTTTGTTTCGTGCACAAACATTGCATGACTCGACATATCTTCTACAATCCTGGGTCAGATGAGGCCACCAGAAAGTACGTTGCAGCAGATTGGTTGTTTTCTGAGTGCCGAAGTGCCCTGCCAGTTTGTGGTCGTGGCATAATTCTAGTACACGCACTCTTAATTCTTCTGGTACTACAATTTTGTCTTCATGCCAGAACAGACCGTCCTTGACGGACATTCCATCCAGAGGACGCATCCCAACAGAGGCTTGTTTAATCTGAGAAATGAGATCCCCCTGTAAGAGCAAGAAGTTCCCAGAAGGTAGAATGGTGTCGGGAAGTGGGGCCTGTTCAGTATCCAGAAACATTCGGGAAAGAGCATCTGGTTTTGTGTTCTTGGAACCCGGTCGATAGGTTATGTGGAACTGAAACCGCGAGAAGAATAGAGCCCACCTGGCCTGCCGCGGTCTTAATCTTTTGGCTGTCCTCAGGTACTCCAAGTTTTTATGATCGGTGTAAACCAGAACAGGGTGCGCAGCACCCTCGAGTAGATAGCGCCATTCCTCCAATGCCACCTTTATGGCAAGAAGTTCCCTGTCGCCCACATCGTAGTTTCGTTCTGACGAGGTCAGTTTGCGAGAGAAGAAACCCACAGGATAAAGAAGGGCCTTGGCCCCCTGTCGCTGGGACAACACGGCACCTACTGCAATCTCGGAAGCGTCAACCTCTAATACGAAGGGCAAAGCTGGATTTGGGTGTTTGAGAATGGAGGCCGAAGTAAAAAGTCTCTTGAGCTCTTCAAAGGCCAGTTGTGCCTTGGGAGTCCAGAGAAATCGGGTCCCCTGTTTGGTGAGTTCGGTAATAGGGGAAATGATGGAGGAGAAACCTTTAATAAACTTTCTGTAGAAATTGGCAAAGCCAACGAAGCGTTGTACTCCTTTTTTGTCCATGGGTGCTGGCCAATCCAGGATAGCGGATACTTTTTCAGGGTCCATTTTTATTCCATCAGCAGAAATAATTAATCCCAGGAATTGCACAGTGTGGATTTCAAAACTGCACTTTTCAAGTTTGGCGTATAATCCATGCTGTCTCAGACGGGTAAGAACATTTCGGACATGCCTGCGGTGATCACTCAAAGAAGTAGAAAAAACTAAGATGTCATCTAGATAAACAATAACGTACAGATCCAGATAATCGTGGAAAATGTTATTGACAAAATGTTGGAACGTAGCAGGCGCGTTACACAGGCCAAAAGGCATGACGAGATACTCATAATGTCCAAATCGAGTGCGAAAAGCCGTTTTCCACTCGTCCCCTTTTCGGATGCGGATTAAGTTGTAAGCCCCGCGAAGATCCAGTTTAGTAAAGATTTTGGCTGTCCCCAGTCGTTGGAAGAGTTCTGGCACCAGTGGTAGAGGGTATCTATTCTTGATGGTAATTTTATTCAATTCCCGGTAGTCAATGCAAGGGCGCAGGGAGTGGTCCTTTTTCTCAACAAAAAAGATGCCCGCGCCGGCCGGGGACGTGGAGGGGCGGATGAAGCCTTTTGCTAGATTTTCATCTATGTAGTCTTTTAGAGTGCCCAATTCCTGTTCCGTTAATGGAAAAATCCTTCCAAAGGGGACTTCTGTTCCAGGTAGTAATTCTATGGGGCAATCATAAGGCCTGTGGGGAGGAAGAGTTTCTGCCCCCTTTTTACTGAATACATCCACAAAGTCCCGGTAGGGTTCAGGAATGGACTGGTGGAGTTCAGCATCAGACCCCATACAGAGAAGAGGAGCCAGTTTGACAGAGGTTTGACATTGACAATTCTGCCGACAATATTCAGAAGAGAACTGGACTTCCCCTGTGGCCCAGTTGATATTGGGGTTGTGGGCCCGCAACCAGGGCATTCCAAGTATGATTGGAAAAAGTGGAGATGGTATGACGTCCAGACAGAGAAATTCTTGATGTTGAGAGTCTATAGTGGCGAATAGAGGTGTGGTTTCTTGGGTTACCGGACCGGAACTAAGGGTGGATCCATCGGCCAGGTGTACTGAAAGACCTCGGGTCTTGGGTCGAAGAGGAATGCCATGACTGGTTGCGAAGGCTTGATCAATGAAGCAGCTGCATGCTCCTGAATCAATGATGACCGATACTGGAATGCTCCGGCCGGAGAGCTGTAAAATAATGGAGATCGCCAGGTGAGTGCCAGTTGGAAGCAAGACAGGTGCACACAAGGAAGAAGAGGGCAGGCACTTACGTGTCTTGTTGGGGCACATTCTTGCATAATGTCCAGGTTCACCACAGTATAGACACAGGTTGTGGGCCCGTCTGCGCATCTTCTCTTCAGGAGTCAAAGAAGGTCTGAGCAACCCAATCTGCATTGGTTCCGGAGCTCCTGTCGCTAGAGTAGATGAAGCTGAAGGAGCCACACCGGGTGGCCCGGTGACCTTGGGGACCATCCAGAAGGGACGAGAAGGTCCGGAGGCTCTTTCGGCCCGTCTTTCCCTGAGACGGCGGTCAATTTGCACCGATAAGTTGATAAGTTCATCTAAAGTTGGAGGAACCCCCACTCGAGCCAGTTCATCTTTCAGAGGGTCTGATAATCCTTTGCGAAATTGATGGCGTAACGCCGCATCATTCCATTCTGTATCAGAGCTCCAACGTTTGAACTCGACGGCATAGTCCTCGGCCGTTCTGCGACCTTGCTGTAAGGACTGTAATGCGACTTCGGCCGTAACGGTGGGTTGAGGGTCCTCATATAGTTGTGACATAGCAGAGAAGAGACTACTAAAGGATTCCAAGGATGCGGCTTTCTGCTCCAGCAGGCGGTGGGCCCAGGTCTGGGGTTCCCCTGTCAGGAGGGAGATGATGAAGCCCACCTTAGTAGCTTCCAGAGAGAAAGTCCGTGGCTGTAGGGCAAAATAAAGCTCACATGCGTTGCGGAAGGCACGGAACTTACTTCGTTCCCCGGCAAACTTCTCGGGTAGGGGTACCTTGGGTTCTGGGGGTAACATAATTACAGAAGGTGGCTGGGGAAGTCCCGTGGAAGACGTTCCTTGAGAGTTAGCGGACAAAGTCTGAACCTGTTCCATCAAACGGGTGTAACCTTCCTGTAGGCCTTTTACTGCTTGGGAGAGACCTGCTAGATGTCTGCCTAGTTCCTCCATGGGGGAGACCCCCTGCCCGGACTCGGTCATGGCTGCCTGATACTATCACAAACGGCACGTACCTGACAGATGAGTCCAATTGGGCAGGAGGAGGTCTCCCGTACGGATCCGACTGACGGCCCCTGGAGGTGGGTACAGGAGGCACGGAAGTCAGGAAGGGTAAGGGAGCCTGATGTAAGGGTCCGGAAGTTGGTGCAGGTGGTCCGCTGTTGATGAGGTGAAGTGCAGGTAAGCAGGGTTCACAGGTGGAAAGGTAAAGTTCCGGTATGTAGAGTCCACTGACAGCAAGGTGAAATAACGGTAGATAAACTCACATCACACAGCGGGTAAGGGATGGTGATGGGGTTCCCAATACAGGTGGTGAAACTCACTGTAAGCCGGATGTAATACAGGATAAGCGGATACAGGTCCCTTGAGCAGGAGATATAAGAAGTCCAAATCCAAGCAGAAGTCGGCAACGTTCAAACAGCACAGTACAAAGGAGTTGGCAGGAGAATGGTCAGTCAAGCAGAGGTCTGGGGCAGGCGGAAATCCGGATAGTCCAAAGGGTTAAGCCAAGGTCTTCACAGGTAAGCAGGGTATAATACAGGAACAAACAGATCACTGAGAGATCACAGGAACAAGGTAGTGGCTGGTGCAGAGTATCAGGTATACTGAAGATCAGGCAGCACTAGCCAGCAGGTGCTGCTTGATTAAATAGCCCCATTGGCGCCAACAGTCCATACAGGTGAGTGTGAATCACAGGGCGCGCGCCCTTGGACGCCAGCGCGCGCGCGCACGCAGACCCGCGCTCACGGGAACGCGCGCACCACCATGCGTCGGCGCGCGTCGGCGCGTGCCAGTCAACCGCCTGGAAACACGATTTTCCTGACAGGGCCGCTCTCGCCCCCCCCCTCTTTTCCTGCGGCCTGCCAGCTCGGATAAGGGTCTGAGGGGGACCCCACGCCGACAATTCATTAGCCGCACATGTCTACCTAAAAGATCACGAGCCAGAGAAGACAGACGTTTTTCAGTGGAGCGTAGCTCTAGATGTCGCTCCCACTCTAGGGAAAAATTCCAAGGAAAACATCCTACCTCCTCTTCCCCAGAGCAATGCCAGAGCCCCAGTAGAAGCAGCTCTGGCTATGTCTGAGTGGACAAATGCATCTTTCACGCGAGTGCGAGTCTGAATCCTGCAAAAGGCACAGTACCTATACCCAATGGATTGGTGTGTAAAGGCTGCCTGGAGGAGTTTGCAGTCAACATGCAATGCCCAAAATGTCATCATTATTAAGGAGGGTGGAAAAGCTGCAGTGGTAGACCTGGAAAGTCATGATCCAGTCTGTTGGGGACCCAAGTTCAAGACAAAGGCATTCGGTTCCTGACACTGCTATTCACTTAGGAAAGTGAATGTTGAACATATCAATAATCTCGGCCAGGCAAGCCACTGAAAAAGTAACCTGGCATCTAGGCATATAGCCCTTATTCACTTAGTTCTGCTACCCTGCCGAGTGGGCAGCCTGCAGACGATAGTAGCTCCTCTTCATCAGAGAAAGACCCAGAGTTGCTTGGTCAGGAAAGGCATTACAGGGGTTAA